>VZTV01015430.1:16255-27534 GCA_013400875.1 Anhinga rufa
TCATCAGTGAACTTGCTGAGGCTCCATCCCTTCATCCAGGTCATTGATGAATATGTTGAACAAGACTGGACCCAGTACAGACCCCTGGGGGACTCCACTAGTCACCGGCCTCCAGGCAGACTCTGCCCCATTGATGACAACTCTCTGGGTCCTGTTGTTAAGCCAGTAATGTGCAAGCCCAGCTTGCACGCGGTGGCGTGGAAGGGCTGTGGCACAGACCCTCCTTCCCATGCCAGCCTGGCTGCACCCAGCACAGCCTGGACACTGCCCAGAGCACTGAATCCCAGCAGCACTCACAAACTATATCAAACAGAACAAATCTGTGGGAACACCTTGGTGCAATACTGTGGCAAAAGGGCTGATGGGATCATGATTGCATAAGCAGAAAAGAAAGACTAGGAAAGGGACTTTACCTCCCATACAGCTTTGCTGAGATGGATGCTGGAACAGCAGCTCCAGCATCTTTCTAATAATGGGCAGAGCAGAAATGAAGACTTGGATTCAGGGCAAGGAAGTGGCACAAAAATTAACAACCGAGGACAAAATGGCTTACTGTGCCCACCTTGAGTAGCTAAAACTCTTACCTTATTAAAAAGAAAGGTATTTTATATTTTCTCCTAAGGAGAAGACAGTGGGCATTTAATCTCAAAAAACATAACGAGCCAGTAGCTGAAGCAGAAGCCAGACAATTAAAAACAAACAAACAAACAAACAAACCCAACAAAGTAGAAACAAAGCACCACATGTTAACAGACCTATTGGTTTCCATTTCTCGTGGGTCTCTCACTTTCTGGTTCCCAGGGTAAGTGAAAGAGTGCTCAGACCTCCCCAGATTACAGCTGCTTTCAACAGCCCCTTAGACTGTTTCACCAGATGAAAGTAACTGGTGAACAAGATGTCCTGACCATAGCAGCTTCTGTGCCACCCAGGAAATCCGACCCCTCTGGAGGGCTGCCCGGCTGCTTAACAGTAGCCGAGTCACAGCCAAGCCCAGAACTGGCACCCTGTAGCGCACTTGGGCTTAGCCTTCCAGCAGGGAGAATTGGGGATTTAAACCAGCTTCCCTTTTCACAGCAGCTTAAGTTCTTTAAGGAGTTTAGCTCCATAAACGAATTAAGCATCTTTAAGTCCTTGAGCTCTCATACCTTCTCCAAGCAGTTTGCATGCTTACATTGCTTTAAGGGGCAAAAACTGACTTCATCTAGTTGAGACCTGAGCATCTTACAAGGTCACAGGGTGAGCAATCCCAAGCAGAGTCGGCGAGTCTGGAATCCTCTGCAGACCAAATCTGGGGTGCTGCACTCCCGTGGCCTCATTTCTGCGAGCAGATTCTTATGGGTTTGGAAAAGGCCAACCTCACCTTCAATTCTTTGCTTTCCAGAAGCCCCAGTTCTAGGTTATGAAGTAATAGATTGCCCATGAGCTCATAAACTTTACACGCTAAGAGTGGGAGTAAAACAGCTATTATCTGCATTTATACACCCACTGTGGTAGTGTGGGCAGACATAACTGGTGTGTCACCCCCTCGAGTCCCATCCCAGCGCCTTATCTGCCTTTCCTGTCTTTTCCTTTGGATTAGTTAATGCTAAAAAAAGGAGAACGCTAATACAGTCATGTGATATTTGAATATGAAAGCTTACAGCCAAGTCTCTGAAGTACTGGTTTGGGCTTTTTTTTTTTTTTTAAACTAGACAAATCAGCAATATCTTGAAAGCCAGAAAATTGCATCATAAAATTTGACACGAATCTATCACCAGCCTCCTTTGTTTCCTGTAGGATGTATCCCACACAGCTAGATGTATTTGTACATAAAGTATATAAATTTGCATTATATATACATAAATAAAATTACTGCATGTTCCTAAATACCGTAATTTTCATTGACTTAAAAAGAGCGTCTGTTAATAACAATACATCATTATGCTGTGTTAAAATACAGTTTGTAACTCCTGCGCAGGAAAAGCAACATGCTGCAGTAACAACGTGATTTTGTAAACAGTTGTGGATTAATGTTCAGTGACCACCGAATCTTCTCTATGATTAAAAATCCCCACCAGCTGCCCAAACTGCTTTTGTCAGTAAACTCTGTGCCATTTTACAGCAATAAAAATACAGTTTGCCCACTCACTTGAGGTCAGTCATGCACTTATGCCTGAAAAGGGGCATTTATCGAGCGTTATGTGAAGGGCAGACCTGCTCCATTGCTCTGGAACTGCTACTGCTGTTGCTCGCCTACAAGGTCACCATCTCTGTTTCTTGTGGAACAGTGACAAATCATCCCAGAAAATGCCCCATCCATCAGCTCTGCCTGCTCAGCACCAAGGTAGTGCCCTCTGCATTAGGTTCACCTGAGGAGGACATGGCACCGAGGCACAGCCCCTGGACCCTGAAGCAGATCTGGGAGTGCTGGATCTTTGCATGGGCTTTCCAAAATGAGCCCTTTCCCAGTAAAGCATTTTGTGTAATCCATCACCTGAACCCAACTCATCAGCAGGTCCAACTGCAGTTCTAACCATGAAACTTCCCAGCCTAACCACCCCCGCGAACAGGAGACATCTCAGCAGTTCCTCCCTCCCTGCAAACACCAGTATTTCCTGCAAACACAGATGGTATTTAAAAAACTTACCTCACCTTTGATTCAAAATTCCCCAAGGCCACAGAGCTCCTACTAAAGCATTTCCAGCATAACTGTACCTACCAGCTCAGACCGTACATCCCTCATCACATAGCCAGCAGCACTTGTCCAGTGCCTTGAGCCCCAGGAGTGGGAACATACAACCACCTGCCCAAAGCTGAGATCCCTCATCAGGCAGGGACCCAGCTGCCAGCAATCATGGCTGGTAGAAAAGGTAAGCACAAGTGTGGCTGGTTTGCACAGATTTTATACTCTGCCTCTTTGATAAAACCTTGACATGGGCCCTTTCCTTGCAGAGACAAAGTTGGGGTGTTTTTGTACAACTTGGGGACCTACAGCAATTGCAGCTGTCACTTGCATTTTGCAGTGTACCTGGTCTGCTGCAGCGCAACAGGAGTCACAGCCTCGCACAGCAACACCCTCCACCATGGTCCATCACACTTCCTCCAAAGCTTTCTGCTCCATTAGTTTTAGGGCACCCCAGCTGTAACGTGGAGGACAGCTCTTGCCAGAGAGTTTCTCTTCCTCTGTGTGAGCACACAGCTCCTGCACCCTGCCTGCCCTGTGCAGGAGGCTTGTGCTTGCCCTGAGTGACCAGAGTAGGGATGCAGCCCTAAGCACTCCCAGCCCGCAGCCGTGCCGTGCTCTGCGCATGCCCTCGCTCAGGCACTAGTGCCCACGGGGAGCTGCGCTTAGCTGTGCCTTTGCGGAGCCTGCCCGGTGCCATAGGCTGTCCACCTTCCTGCTCCACCCTTGGGCCACCACCGCGGCTCCCGCAGCCCTGTGTGTGGCAAGCTGTCCCCTGCACAGCCCTGGCCGCAGCCACCTCCTTCACCCGCTCGCCTTTCGGAGCAGAGCGCTGGCAAGCAGCGCGCATCGAGGCCTTGTGTGCTCCTGACCCACACGGGTTAAACCCCTGCAGAGACAGGTAGTGTCTGCGCAGCAGACCTCGATGCAGCACTGGGAGGGTAGTGACGAGTTATTTCGTGGTTTTAGCCAGCCCGGCACGGCTCCCCTTTGGCCTCGACCCTAGCGTTTGGGACGCGGTGGAGGCTGGCTCACCAGCCTGGCTGCGCTGTAACTTCCCCTGGCGCAGATTAACACCCGTGTTCCGTGCACTTTCTCTTCTTTAATCTGCTCTCTATAACCAGAGGTGTTCCTCGTGGTGACCGTGAAGATACACGCATGCACTGTGGGTACTCACACACCTCTTCTGAGCTGCATGCTTTATACCACCCCTTGCTGTGAGGCAGCAATAGCACTTCTATTTTTTCCCTAGGTGTTTTTTTTAATTAAAAAAAAAAAAGAAAAAAAAAGAAAAAACAACAAACCAGAAAAACTTTCAGTTTAACTCTGCAATACTTGAACCCTTTTGTTCTTTTTGCTGGACTTAGGTTATCCCTCAGAGATCACTTGTTTTCTTTCTTGTCCAGACATGTCTTCCTGCTCAGCCAGATAACAATTTGCTTTACTTTTGTGTGGTTGTATGAGTTTGTGTTTTCCCTTGACGTTTCTGTGAACAATGTAGCAAAGGTTGGTGTTGTGTATCCCCATTCCCTTTCTCTTTTTGGCTTATTTTGATGATTCTCCCATACTGATGCTAGCTGTGTTTCCAGTTGTGTTTAATCCCCTTTGTGGCTACCTCCACCTTTCCAATGCAGATGCTGGCATTCAATTGCCTGTTATCCTCTCCTAATTTCCATGTAACAACTGCTGGGAGGATAGCCAGAATTTATCTATCTTTTTTTTCTCTTTGCTGTGTCCCTTTGCATTGTTTATTCTTCATCTAGATTGGGAGGGCCTGCAAGTCCTTTCATGACTATTATTTTTTCCACATGTCCAAGCTCAAACTGAGAATTAGAAAGCTTCCAGGGCTGATCCTTACTTGGCCAGCATTTCTATTGCATTTTTCTTTTTAACCTTTTGAGAGCGTTTTCTGCAGTTTTGTCTTCCCAGCTGATCAGATCGGAGACCAGAGGTGGCAGGGAGGGCTCACGGGGGGCCAGCCCCCAGGGTGACTCTGTACTGGAGATGTGCTGAGGCCCTTCACAGAGGTGCAGGCTAGGAAGAAAGTAACTGAATTTTAGTTGAGCTGAAACCCAATTGCCATTGGAGTCAGAAGGGACAATTCTGGCCTCTGGGCAACATTAACTTTATGCTGTGACTTTTGTGGTCTTTTACAGCTGACTCCAGGAGGGTTTGGTTGGTTTGAGTGGGGAAGCATGGTTTCAGCTCACTTCTTAAAATTTGGTGAAGTCCTTGATGGCTTACCCATGTAAAACTGGCAGGGGGGAAGGTGGCATGGTTTTCTACTCCAGATGGCAAACTGAAAATACGGCTGGTAACTCCCCTCTGTGTTAAAAGGAATCACAAGTTCTGCCAAGCCACATCACGTTAACTAATCTAGTTACAAAAACACAGACCCTGTAACTCACAGGTCTTTTTTTTTGTCCTCAGTAGAAGCCATTGGATCAACTGAAGGCAAATGCTCAGTGTTATTACAATCTTCCTTTTAAGCTGCTCAGATTAAGGGAACAAATTCTCATTCAGAGAAATCAGGTACAGGTCCCTAGCAACTACACTGATTTGGCTCTTGCTTTTGAGTAGTACAAATTACAGCAGAATATCATTATTAATTTCAGCTGTCCCCTGTTCTGGCAAATTACCATTCATCTCCCACAATGGATATTTCAGCTGGAGACCTTTATTTTATCATCTCAGTGTAAAAAATCCCCACTGCTTCCTCCCTCCAAATTAGCAGTCTGTGATTTCCCAGGGGAAGTCTGTCTTAGGTATAGTGCTATGACTTATGTTTGACTAATATCACCAAGACTAGACAGGGCACCAGCACATTTTTACCTTCCAACACATACCTGAAATCTCTCACCAGGTCCATGACTGCCTGCTCAGGAGTTAGTCACTTCCTCCATAGCCTGTAGGGAAAACAGCAAAGTTAAAGAAATGTTGCTCTATTTTAACAAAGCTTACCATCAGTGGCTCACCACTCACACATACACTGAATTCATCTTACTCTGTATGAAAACTTCCCAGGCTGCAGGCTAGGGTCTGATCGTGGTGTCATTAGAGCCTTTGCCTGGTTTCTCGGTGTTACCTGGTAAGCTCCTGAATTAACCAAGTACCATAAAATGTAATTTCTAAATGTTACAGTGAGCCTCGCTGTCCCAGTGCTGCATTTCAAGTTGCCTGTACGGAGCCTTTCCCTTCCCACAGCCGGGGAATCATCTAGCATGGCTCAGTGCAAAGTACGAGTTAAACATGAAATCATCAGGGAAATGGTGTAGTGTCTGTGCAGGGTGGCTGGTGGGTCAGCAGGGATACCCCCAGAGCACGGTAAACCTGGGGAAAACTAGAGCGGGCTGGGGCAAGGGAGGTCAGCCCAGGGGGAGGTTTCATTCCCAGTGGTGCCAGACAAAGCCGTACGGACACGCTGAGGCTGATGATTATCTGAGCTTGTTCTGCTTCAGCTACTTTGTGAAAACACAGCTTCCACATCACAATTTTTGAGTACTATTTAAGAAGCTAACAACTTGCTACAAGTTAAACTGGTCCTGACTAGGTTACCTGGTGACACTTTAGTCCCACTCTAACATTGTAGCTTTGCCACCAGTACTATTCCTGTGGTGTTCGCTGGCTCAGGGGGAGTAAGTATTAGAAATCGGACACTTTGGTGAGGTTTCAGGTCCTGCAAAGCCTGGTGGACATGCGTATTGAAATGCTGTTGCATCTTCTGATGAGGAAGCCATGTGACCTGGACGCTGGCCCCAAATGTGCGTCCCCGTGCCACCCCTTGAACACCGTACCCCTACCCTGCAGACACCAGGCAATAATTTGGTCTTTGGGCTCGCTCTAGCCTCAGCCTCTTTATTGAGCGAAGGGAAAAGGCTGCCAAAGGAGAGGTCCAGGCCTGTCCACTAGAAACCGCCCCAAGATCAGCAACTATCATCACAGAGAAGTGACTGTTGGATGGCAGGAGCTTTGGGCAGTCAGCCCATGGCAAGGTGACGGGTGTTGCATTTCCCCATTGCACGGAGGCTGCCAGCTCTGCCCCTGCAGGGCACCGTGTGAGATTAGTGTCAGCCATCTCACGTGGATGCCCTGGTTTCTGCCCTTCTGCCCACTCCTGCCTCAACTTCTGTCACTGCCCTGCACAAACCACTGCGTTTTCCCCTGACTCTTGGGGAGAGTTTGTGCTTTACAGTCTTACTGTAAAATAACAAAATTCAGGTTTCTAAAATCAGGAAGTTTCTCTGACAGGCTTCTGTGCTTCTGCTATAATTGTTCCACATGCTCCTCTGACAATTTCTGTGACCTTATTTCTCAAAAAAAAAAAAAAAGAAGAAGAGACAACTCCCATCATCCCTCAAGTCTCAGTAGAGCCCTCCACACACTAAAGGAGAAGCAGAGGCTGCCAGCTCTCTATCTGGAGCTCTTCTTACACATGTTTGTTAACCCTCAGGGCATAATGGATGTTGAGAATTACTCTTTCGTAACATTTGTTTGGCTGCCAAAAAGGAAAAATTATTAGCAGCTCAAAGGTTACATTGCTGTATTTTACAAGAGAAGCCCTTGTCATGGGCTGCCTCTATTTTGCTGACTGTAGATGCACCACTGCGATGCTCAGCTGCCCACGGGGTGCTGGGGTACTTTGCCCATCGGGCTGCACCGTTCTGACTCTCCATCCCTGTGGTGCAGTGTTGGAGATTTCCACTGCTGCCCTGCGGGTGCATGTCCTCTCCTCCTCCCACGGATGGCAGCGCCCAGACCTCGCAAGTGGTGCCCAGGCCTTGCAAGCAGCCTCTTAAGGCCTCATCTCCCACTTAATCTGTATGACTGTGACCAGCTTTACACTGTGCATAAAACACTCCCTGCTACAGGCAATGCTATTTCTATACTTTCTCCAGGGACTTCAGTATCTTAAAGACAAGTGAGATGATGAGTTTATAAGATATAATTAATGGTTTAAGAAGCATATTTCTGACTTAATGACTACTGTTACTGTTTCCTTTATTAGCCCCTTACTAGGTTGTTTCTTGGGGCAGAGCTGTTTGGATAGGATTTACCTCTCTTTGGAACCTTGGGAGCTCAGGAATTGGGTACCATGAATAGTTTGGTAGCCCTCTTGTGGACCTCTGAGCTGGCTGCAGTGGCCAGGAGATGCTGAAGACATTGCATCCAAGCAGTGCCCATGCCTTATGCATCGCCACCAGCTGCTGGCACGGGCATGTCTTCTAGGCAAGCAGTGGTGGGCTCCAGCCCCTCACGCACTCAGCTCCTGCCCTTCTGTACTCTGAATCGCCACTCCATAGCACCTCTCGGATACACTCACCCAGCCTGACTGCCTCTGCCATGTCACTCTTCTTACAGGGCACTCGTGCTTGTATAGCACAGCTGGGGGAGTCTGCCAAAGACAAGCCAGGTCAACCAAGTTCATGAACATCCTCCTTTATTTTGTTGTCTCAGGCTCCTCTCTTTTGTTCCACAACAAAGGCGCTGTTTTGAAGTCTCTGTGCACTAAGACATACCTATACCTGTATTGGCCTAGGCATTTTGCAAGAAGTTGTTCAGAAGGGTGCTGAAAACTTCTGGCCCTGGATTGAAGCCTTCCTTGCAGACTGGCACTGTCATATCACAGATGCTTACTCTGTTCATTATGTTGATGGATCTTAGCAATGAAGTTTGAACTTTGTTCAGATTTTTCCCAAGTTTGGCAGTATAAAAGCCAGAGTTCTGATTTGGGTTCAGGCTGGTTGTTAGATACAAATTATCTGTCAGTCCAATTTTTTACTCCACCATCTCCTTTTGCCAATAATTTGCTTCAGCACAGAGACTTCCTCTCATCTCATCTTGTCACCTGCGTCCTTCCAAAGTCACTTCACTGCCCAAGATTAGCTTCTGTCTTTTCACCTCGCTGGAGTGAGCTGCTGATCCCACAGGGAAGCGTCACAACTCGCTTTGGGAGAGCTCTCCCGTGCCCCCCAAAACAGCCGCAGCATGACCCACTTAAGGGACATTCAGAGGTTGCTCGCGCAGACTGGAACGATCTTTGTTGGTCAAGAGACAATGCGGCCACAGAGCCAGGCCGGGGCAATCCGCTGTGAAGTTGTCGGTCTGGTCCCGGGAATATTATCTACTGGGCAAAGCTCCGGACTGGGAGACTGTGGGGATGGCCCCAGCTCTGCCTTTGGTTTTTGGTAGGATATCGGGCAAAATGGATCCTAATCCTGTTTTTCATTTGCTAAAGGGAGGATGAAAACATTTCCCCAGCTGAGTTAGGTGTTAGATTAATTGTTTCATGATCATACAGCCTTTTATATCCTTTAATCAAAGAGCTGTTAAGGGTTTTAAAGGTTGTTATAATTTGTGGGATAGATGTCAATTTTCTGTGTATAGTCTACACAGAATATGGATTCTAATGTTATTTGGGGACTAAGTATTAAATGCTCCCTTTTAGATGCTGGCAGAAGTTACCTTTAAGCCGCATACACACACTGATTAGAGTATATTGTACTTTAAAAGCTTCTTCACATCTCATTAGACCTTCTCTTCTTGAGTCACCTCATAAGAAGCTAATTTACATTAAGCCTAGGTCACATCAGGTCTGGATTTCTCATGAAAATATGTCTTGGTAGTAAAAAGCAAAGCCCCTTGTGCTCTCTGCATGAGAATCGCTAATTCTCTCCTCCACATCATAAATCCCAGGGCATGCTCTGAATCACAAATAATTTGGATTTAGAAAGAAATGAGGCGCACAGTTCTACCTTTGACAATTTTAATTTCCACCTTGGCTTGCCTACATTTCTCGATTAAAAGAGGGCACCAGAGACTTTGCAAATCCCTCTATACAGTATAAACACAGTCTGAACTGGTGCTATATTCTCTAGGCATTGCCCAGCCAAAAGCTTGAGCCCACCCTGTCATGCGTGAGCACGGTGGCTACCCCACTGCACTCAAATGTAGCCCTGTTGGTCTACTAGCTCTGACAGCTTCAGCAGTGTTCTCACTCCAGCAAGCCACTTTGCATGCCCATAGTGGAAACGTGTAGCCAGGAAAACATTTACCACCCACTGCTGTGTACAAAGGAGTTATTTTACAGTCTTAAAAGAAATTGCAAAACTTGTCTAGAATAAAATACGTTGCTTTGTCTTTGTGTTTGTCCTGAAGAGAAGAAAGCTCTTAAAACCTTGTAAAGTCAATTACGCTCTATCAAAATGAATTAGAGGAGTTGTTTATAGAATACCTACTGTGAGAATCTGGCTCAGCTTGACAAACTGTATTTTTATTATTATTATTTATTTGCTTTCCTGCTTGGTCTGTAGCTTTACAATGATATTGCAATGAAGAGAAAATGCTGACAGGTCATGTTCTGCTTCCAATGGCAGTGCTACTGTTTTATATTTAAAAGACAAATATCCTGGCAAAGCTCGATAACTTTTACTTTATATTTTCTTTTTTTTAGACATTGTTTTATACCCCTTTGGAGCAGCCTTATTAACCTCTGAATTTCTCCAGTGGCATTGAAATGACCAAATGGCTTCTTGCAGTAAGCATTGAAAAGCTGTCCTTCCTTCACCATCACAAACACTTCATGTCATTTCTTTAGGGAAGCAAAGTACATTTCAGAACATTGTTCCTTGTGTTTGCAAGAATGTGACGTGCCATTACTTTCCATTTTCAAATTTCACTTTCCTCCTGTAAAAGTATTCCAAAATCCTGTATTTTTAACATTTGCTATGCTAACTAGTGCTGAAATAGAACTGTTCTAATCACTGTTACTTATGAAATTTCAAAACCTTAAATACTTTCAGGACCACGGAGGAAGCTACTTTTATGTATTTTTCATTATTTTATAAGCAAATAGACCAATACTGATTACATTAAATGAACATCATCGTCATGTTCAGGTACCCATTTTCCTCCTGGCCTGCGTGAGGAAGGGCTTGCTGCCACCTTGGTGTGGCTCTTCCAGCTCCGCTGTTCAGAGCAGTCATTATTTCTCACAGTCTTAACTAACTAACGTTGGTAAATACAAGAACTGAGGACCACAAATAATTCCATTGGACTTTTCATAAGATCTGACTCTTGTGTGGCTTAAGTGCTTTGGAAAAACAGGCTCTGGCTGTGATTGCACTGCTCGGCAGACGGCAAGAGTGAGAGCCCCGGGAGGGTACTGATGCAAACTGATACAGCACCCAGCAACCACACGTTGCAAGAGCTGCAGAACTGCTGTTGGGACAGTCCTAAACAGTAATGTTTGATACCCACTTTCCTCCTGACCCTGGACCACGCTAATTGGAAATGTTCATGTGGTAGAATGGGGCAATGGCAAAGGCGAGCAGTTTGGTTTGCTGAAGTGCCAGAGCCACAAGCTGTACTCTCCAGCGATGGGATCCACTGCACTGCAGAAGCCGGTCACCTCACCCACCTCACCGGAGGTGATCTAGTAACACTTCTGGCATTACACGCGATTTTCAAACCCACAGAACCAGCAGAAAGTGTGAGTTTTTACCTGTGGGGCATGTCCACACACATAAAGAAGTAGCTTTTCTTCCACCCCCACCCCACCCCCCCGTGGAAGAAATCAAGGACATTTCCCATCCAACAAGAAACTGAAATTTAATTTTAA
>VZTV01015430.1:27558-41263 GCA_013400875.1 Anhinga rufa
GCTCTCTTCTTCCTCTCTCTTCTTCACACTCTCCACGTATTTCTTAGTGTCCCAGTAACTTTGCAGCCCCAGCATGAACCTCAAATGGTGCACAAAAGAAGGAGGGTGCACAAGAGAAGATGCACCAATTGCTGCATGGAGGTAGAGGTTTCTTGCAGGTGGTATTTCTGACCAAGCCACCCCATGGCCACTGCCCCTGGGGTAAGCTCCCAGTTGCCCAACTGGGACACAATGAAAAAAGCTGTTGTTCTCCCATCTACTGCTGAGTTCCCAGGGAGATGTCACTGCCAGGCTAACAAGCACTAAAGTCTTTCTCTCTTGTAACCAGGACTGTGAGACCTGACAGCTGTTCTGCCATAATATTCGCATCCATTCAGAGACAAATCAGAAAAGCTGTTCTGAGGATCTTCGTAAGGGCACAATTCTAAAGGCTGCTAAATGCCGTGATTTCTGGCACTGAACTACTCTTCCAGGCCCTTGCTCAGTAAAGTATTTCTCACTGAATTAAGGGGATTTTAAGTATGTGCTTATGCATTGGAATGAACAGAGAAAGCCTGTTGAATCAAAGGAACTACTGAGAGCAGAGTAGAGCCCTTAAAAATCATGGTGGTTTTTTTTCTCTAAAAGTTTCTGTTATTTATTCCCAAGCCCTTATCTTGTTTATAACAATGAATGAACAAAATTCCTTTCCCAAGGCTGGATAGTCCTGGAGCATATCCGCACCAAACAGCAACAAAAATAAGCTTGATTTTAGGCAGATTAAATAAGCAAATGCTTCTTAGTCTCCTGACTTCTTTCTCCCCCTTTTGTCTTTTTTATTCCTCTGTACACAGTAAACCTAAGGTTTTATGGTCTTATCCAAAGTCTGCTGAATTTGATGGAACTCTTTCTGTTGGTGTGAATGGGTTTTGAAGTAGACCTGTAGGCAGAGTATGACACTATCTTTATACAGGTTTCTCATCCACTGTCTAAAGAAAGGAATATTAATTATTAAAACACTGGTCCAGCACACAGCCCCCAAGAACTGTCAGTATTCACACTACTTTGTTACTTAATTTAAAATTGCCCAGTTTTCTCTCTAAACTTTCTATAGGAGCGTAAAATCTGTAGACGCTGAATAGGTTTCCAATTTCTAGCTCATTTTATATACAGCCTTCAAACCATAAATGCTTCTGAAGCACATCACACGCAAAGGTAAGTATACAAACAGTAGTTCCCAAACATTATAATAAACCATGTTTAAAATGAACGTGACCCAAATCGGAAGCTCTATGTGGTTGCAATAAGGATGTTTGCTGCTTGTGATTTTGTCACTTGAGAAGGCACAGCCTGACACGCAGGGGTGGTGAGGACTGAAGTCGCACAAGCGAGATGCAGCACCAAGCACTGTCAGGGCAGTGCCCTGGCCTCTTCCCTGATAAATCCAGCTGAATAAGTACACGGCTTTGGTGAGACAGAGGAATGCAAAATGCCCTTTTGCCCTTCTATTTCAGCTAATGAAGTTCACATGAATGAGCTAGAACTTTTTTGCCACCAAGGCCCTGATCCAGCTGTCACTGCTGCAAGAGGGACCCCGCCGGAGGGTCGCTACGGAGGTGGTTTTCACAGGGGGACAAGCTCCCAGTCTCTGTGCCACCCAAGTCCCACCATGCATTTCACTGTTTGAGAGTGTTTTTTCAGACCTTTAAGTGCTACCTACAGCAACTCTTGGCCTCTAGCATGTCATACTGGTATTACATGAAACCAAGTCAACGAGAGGCCTCCTGTGCTCAGGTCCCCATCCCCATACTAAAAGCAGAGGGGTACAGGCGGTTCTGATTCATGTATATATTGTCGTAGTACTCAATACACACTTTGAAATCTTAAGCAGATGGTGACTTGTCATCTATAACTAAAAGATATCGATACACAGACACACAATGTGCTTTTGCAAAATGACAGAAAAACTGTTCTTTTCATGTTACCTCAATGCAAACATGACCGCATTTTGCTTTTGAATAGCTACTGCTCTAAGAGACATATTATCATCAGGTAAATGAATTTGCTACCCATATTTAGTAATTGTAAATAAAAAAAGCAGACCAGCCTGCATATGGGTTTTTTCTTTTTTTTGGAGTTTGCATGCTTAATACAGCACTAGTAGGTTTAAAATCTCACTGAACATTCTATGTGAATTAACCAGATTCTAGAATAATGTGGAAAGGAAAATAATGAAAAGTACAGCTTTTCATTTAAACATACGCACCTCTTTTCATGCAGGGTTTTCTGTTAGTTTTTTTTTTTCCTTTTTTTAAATTACACTTTGCATTAAAGAACATAGCCAGTGTAAACACAGTCTGTAACACTTATAAAACAGTGCAAATTTTGTAAATTTCTGGGAGGAGGTTGAAATACATATATTTATAATGGAGGTAAAATCACTTTCTTTCTCAGTAGAAAAATACGTATATTAAACACCTATATATCTGGAACTTAACTTCACAAAAGAGCAAGTTATAGTCCTGTACTGTGTAATAAATTAATATAATTTCTAGATTTCCATTTTCGGTGTTAGTGTCAAATGCATAATAATGCTAGAAAAAAACAAGAGAAACATGTATTATTTAGAACCTCCTGAAAACCTTACAGATAACAACTGGTGTAAGAGGGCACGGAATGAAGAACTGGGGAAAGAAGCAATGGAAAAATACCGACCTCTATGAATTATTGCACATTTGAGATCATTCTCATGGCCTTTGGGCCAATTCTGGATACTTTTAAGTCTTAGGTCAGTGTTTGTTTCCATTTGACTGTAGGGTACAATTTAGGAACCACTGCAAAATGTCAAGGATTTACTGAACTTGTTTGCTGATGAGACCACAGGCAGCTGAGTGCAGAGTGCTAACTTTTATTCATGCAATCAAAGAGAACAATGCTATGCTAAAAACATACTGAAATACAGGCAAGATTGTCTGCCATAAAGATAGTTTTGGGAACTTGCTCCAGCAGATCTTATTGAGACAAAACTCTCATGTCTACTGTATTTTCATTAAAGCGATCCCAAAACTGCAAAACTGGCTTCTGCCTTCATTATTTAGAGCTTTTTCCTTTAATACTGTTGTCTCCATGGTCTGACTCTGCAGCCCTTAACCAACTGAGTATGGAAGTCTCCATGAAACATACTGGTCCAAAGAAAACTCAACTCACTGAGTATTAATGCCCGATGCTGGGTACCTGTATAACCCTTCTCATCCACAAGCAGCAAGAATGCTTTCCATGAAAGGTAAATGACAGTAGCCTATTTGACTGATGGGATCACTCACGTAAATGAGAAATGCAAGACCTTACCAGCTGCTTAAAAATATCACTTTTCGCTAGCTGCACAGAGAAGAAATACTCCTGCTTCAGCCATGTTTAAAAGGTACATAAATTGACAGGTAGATAAACAGAGAGAGAACTGTCTCAGGTGATTATCAATGCAATTGAAGTCAGACTCCTAGTAAACATGAATAATTTAGCACTTCATCTCTGAATATTGCTGTAATAATTCTTTTCTATTGCTGATATTCTCACAAAAAGGTTAATTTCAAATTGTAACTACAGATTTTGGGAAAAAAAAATCCTATGTAAAATTACATTGCCTTAACTACAAATCTTAAAGGAGTCAAGAGATCTTAGGAAATTTCAAATTAGTGAATTGACCAACAGACAGATAAATTTTTACTTAAACTGTTTAAAAAAAGCCATTAAAAATCTGCAAAAAATTGCAAAATAATATATAATCAACACAAAACCTGTTTAAAATCCTCCTAAACATCTTCCAATATTCTATTACGTTGTTTAATAAAACCACATTGCTAACCATTGACTAGAAATACAACATGCCTCAATAATAAAATGAAGAGATGCTGATGTGAGCAGGTGATTTATTCTGCAGCAACTGTTACTATGCACTTTATTTATAAAGCTTCATCTGCATTGTTTCAGCTGGTCATCTTCTAAAATATATTTGTGAGACAATGTTACCGGGAAGGTTTCCTCCTCCTTCCTTTTGAGAATTATTCACCCCTTGTGGTCTATGCAGGAGATAATTTTTGTAGCATGATTAGAATTTCAAACTGTACTGAAGTCTATATGAAAAACCCAAGAACTTCCATGTATTTCAAATACTATTACTTAAATTTGTATGGACGTTGGGGATCATATACAGTGACCTTTTATCCATCCCAGATTGTAAACCTACTGTAAAATGATGGGATGTGTTTTTTCTGTCCCCCCTCCTTTTTAAAGAAGCAATAAAACTGTACATTAAAAGACAGGAAGGACATTACTGAGTTACAAAAGAATGCCCCCTTTGTCAATAATTTGTAAATGTAAACAAAAAAGTTCAAGTAGAAAAGCAAACAAGTGTGCCGTTGCTTCGAATATGCTTTCTCACCCCATGGGGTTAGGGCAAAGTTCTTTTAAAAACGTGTCTTCATGGTGGTCATGAAGCATCTCAAAAGAGTCCTGGTCTTCACTACCAAATATCACTGGTGAAGCTAAGCTCCTTTGCTGATAAAGGTAGCAATGGGTTGTTCCTGTGAAATTCTTGGGGATCCTTCATGGTATTGTTAAGAGGTAGCTGTCCATTTAGTAGTGTCAAAGGTATGTTACAGTATGTGTGATGGTTGCTTATGGAAGCTATTGGCAATGTTGCTGCTGACACATCATACTCGTATCCTCTGGAATAATGTCTCATTTGCACAGAGTCTGCTTGATGGTAATCAGTTAAATCAGCCCGCGATTCTACCAGCGTGGCAGAAGTGCCTGTGACAGCAAGAGAGGGTACAGTCTGGAGGTCTCCAAAAAGGCCCTGCTCTGCAGAATCCAGGACCTGATGCCGAGATACCACCTCCTTTTTCTTCCCTGGCATTTCAAAGACTAGGCGCTTCCAAAACTTAGAATTCAGTTTGCTGCTTTTTGGTCCTTTCCACTTGACCACTGAGAGAAGTTTGATGGTGTGCTTTAAAGATTCCACTTCGTGATAATTCACTTTCCCTTTTAATTCAGTACACTCAATCAAAATAACTTTGATTTCTCCACTGACTAGCATGTTATGGAGTCTGTTTTCCATCTCAAAAATACTCCATCCTCTCCTGAGAACATAGTCTGGAGTTAACACGATAATGAGTCTTCTGCTTTGTTCAACACATCTTGTGAGATCTTCAATGTAGGCTACAAATTATAGAAAGAGAGAAAGAGTAAAGAATAAAGAAGTCTATTGTATCAAAACATCAGGCTTGCAATCAACTATAACAAAATCCTACAGTTTACTGATCCACACCGTTTAAGACAAGGGGCATTTCACAATATACTCCAACAAAAATAGGATCACAACGTATTTCTATTTATGGAGTACATATAGAAAACTCCTTAATAACACCCTCCATCCTTTACTGGTTTCCCCTCTTCATCTCAACAGAATGACATTTACATAATATCCTCACTGTGTAGCTGCATTAGTGACTAAAAATATACAGTTCACTTACTGAAAAAATATAGGTCAAGATCAACGTAATGTTTGTGTAAATTTTAACATTAACACTGGTTATGACTAACATTGCATTGAGGGAAGCTCGCTCTGGAAAGCAGTTCTTGTGTTTCAGATGCAAGGACATGAGGGTGCTGCAGGGTGTATGAACTGTAACTTGGAAGAGCTCAAAAAGAAATCAACCCCCATCACATGCAGAACTTGTTCTATTGCATAGAAGCATCACGGTAGCTCTTTCTTCTTTAGGTGTTGACCACAAAAGCACAATAACATTCTTTGTGGCCCAGTGGTCTGTTTTAATATCACAAACCTGTGCTTCTATGTACACCGAGGTATTAACAGAAACTTCACAAGTGACAGGAACAAATGGAAAACTTAAACATATTGGAGGTGTTTATTTGTTGAGACATTGGTGACAAAGAAAATAGTATTCTTCTTTTATTCATGCATGCCAAGTAGTTGCAAATGATCAGTGTAAGCAGAAGTGCCAGCCCCATCATTAGCTCCATGATGTCGGCTTACTGAACAACAAAATATTCTTGAAGTTGGACCTGGATCCCCGAGTTCCACTTGTCCCAGGGATGGTAGGGAAGAGAAGCCAATTACACTGGCCTGACATGGAACAGGATGGGAAAGAGATCTACTTACAGACCTGATCCAAAACCCATTCGAATGAACAGACCTCAAAAAAATCAATGGGTTTTGGGTCAAGACCAGAAAAATGAAATCATTTGAAAAAAACCCACTAAGGTCAGAAGAGTGTTCATTGGTTGCATAGCATTGTGATGGTGATCTTACAGACAGGATTTATTTTTTTTTTAACTACATGAACCTCTTGACCGTGCTACTCAGAATGTGCCGCCTGACAACAGAGCATGTGTTATAAATGAAGACTTGGACACAAGAGCTGCACAGAACAGATCTTTACTCAGCATAGGGCAGGGCCTCTCTTACACACACTGCCCTCTAGCAGGAACAACGATTACAAATAACATCATTAATCAACATCTGTTACTGCAAGACTCATTTTTATAGTCCCAGGCACCATACCACAGCATGCTTATTCACACCACTTCCAGTAAAGTAAATAGCTACAAAATAGGCCAACAGGAACATTCTAAAATAGCTTATTTTCATGAGACTGAAGGCATAGTTAGCATCAAATCTGCCTTTACCAATGTTTT
Organism: Anhinga rufa; assembly: GCA_013400875.1. Classification (NCBI taxonomy): domain Eukaryota; kingdom Metazoa; phylum Chordata; class Aves; order Suliformes; family Anhingidae; genus Anhinga; species Anhinga rufa. The sequence goes on from VZTV01015430.1 coordinate 34,255, forward strand.
ATTTCACCACTTAGCAGCAAGAAGAATTTCTTTCACAAATGGAAAAGAGAGGCAATTGCAAACATCCCAGACACACAAAAATTTAAGACATACACATACATTACAAATGTCTATGCAACAATCCTGAATTTTAGTTAATGTTTTATGACTCTTTAATCATGCAGCATTTACAGTTTGGGTTTTTTTTCTTAAATTATTTTATGAGGAAAACCCCCACATTGCTCTGTGTGAAATAGTTACTCATTAATGAAAAAAATTCAACATTAAAATCCATGGGAGAGGCAGCAGAGAGGGGAGAGAATCAGCAACAATGAGAAAATGATAAGCAGAACTGGTGAAACAAAACGTAAGGAAAGGTAGAAATGTTCAATACAATGGAAAGAGATTATCCCAATGTATCAACAGCTCAGACTCTTCATTTTCTTCCTTTCTTTCTGCTCCCAAAAAGAAAGAATTTAGGTGGGAAGCTTCATCATTAGAGGTTGAATCTGCAAGATACAGTAAAACAACAAACTATCATGCATCTTTCCTGGGACATATTCATCCCTCCTTCAAACAACTCAGAACACTGCTATGTACAAGACAATTCTCTGCAGGACACAATACTGGTCAGTACCACATATGCAGGTTAGTGCTAAGCACAGCCATGCATCCAATTGAAAAAAAAAAAAACCAAAACAAACAACAAATCAAACAAAAAATCACTGCACTTTCATCTCTTCAAATATCCAGTGGCAATAATTTCAATAGCAACAACCCAGCAATAATCCATTATACCATCTCCATCAAAAACTCACCAGACTTTGCTTTAGTCAAACAGGGATCGAGGTGGGAAAAAGATGGGAAAAATTGTCTATTTTCTCAGATGGATACTTCTCCCCTCTGCGCCTCTCCCATACTTTGGCATGCCCACCTTACTGACTGGACATTGCAACAAGTTAGAGCTTTCTACAGACGGCTACACAGACACCTTGACAAATGACCACTAGGTGCGCCTTCAGATTCCAAGTTTGCAGCTGGTTCACTGATAGACATGGCCAATGTACAGGGGGTTTGTTGGTGCACTGAGGATAAAATACATTGTATTATAGGAAACTGAAAACCCAAATGAAACAGCAAACACATTTTCCAGCCATCTGGTCCAGAAGTACTTAGTACTCCATATAACTTCAGCTTGGGACTGCTACTAAAGGTAGGTGACAACTTCCCTGGAGTACACGGTTCCATTGGGTGCACTCTACAATATGTCCAACGTGCACAACTTAAACCTTTCTGCCAGGAAAAGCATGGGGCGACAGATTCCTGTCTGTGGAAGTTCAAGCTTTATTTTTTCAAGTGGTACCAGACTGACTGCCTAAATCTGTGAGTTGCTAAAACACCCAGCCTCCTTTCACTTCAGAATTTGACACTGCTCAAAATACTGCAGGTTGAGTTGTCTGTCTTAAGTGTTCAGTCCACTAGAAGGTATCAAGCAATCTATATTGCAATGTAGGATGAAGAAAGGGTTGTTTTCACCTCTCCAGTAGTTGTCAGGCAATGGCTCTGTTTCACTTTCAAGAAAAAAACTGAGCAGGGATTTCAGGAATGACATCACCAACTAGGATCAACTGTAAGATTCCAGACCAATGTATTTCCATCAGAGAAATTTTGCTGAAAACTTCACTTTCACTGCAGGAGGTGTCAACTTCAATGACATTTCATTGTGAGGGGAGAAAAAAATAATCTTGACAAAATCAGGATAAAATTATATTTTTTTTATTCCCAAAGACTGTGTTTTATCATAAACTAGAATGTAATAAAAAAATGTCAGCATTAGAAATAACCCACTGGATTTTATTGAAAAAGAACTTTTTAAATTTTGACCCTTTTTTCCCCCTTGAAACACCGTTTTGCATTATGGCACAAAAACCATTTTCAAAATGGTAGCATTTCCGGTAGGTCAAAAAAATAATTATGAGTAGCTCTATCAGTAACTTACTTGCATCATGCCCAATGCAATGCCCAAGCAGGTATGGACAGCAAGAACTTTCAGACCCATAAACATAGTTTTTGCATGGTTGCCCTTTAGTAATGAAGACAGATCACCTGACAGCGAATATGTGCTCACTAAACACTGTCAACGTGTAACGATGCTGAACTGTAGTTGGAAGCACTGAAGAAGAGAAGTCCAAGGCATGCATCCCATTTGCAGTTAAATCATGCATAACTGCCTATTGAATCTTGAATGAGCTACACTAACCACAGGCTGGAAGGAAACCCAGACAACCTAATATGCAAGCAGACGAAGAACAAGGAAATTAATGAACACCATGGACACAGAGTTGCTTACACCAAGAAATGACTGACTAACCAGATTCAGATGCTCTGCAGAAACAGTTGAGGGAGAGGAAAAGAACACCAGAAATCATATAAAGCCCTACAGATATTTTTGGGAAGCATGGTCTGCAACACCACAAGAACCAAAGAATATCTACCATCAAGCCCATACTGGCTGGTTCCTGGTATTCTGAAAATAACCAGCCTTTCTGCATTTGGCAATGTGAATATCACTTGAGAAAGTTATTTATAGAATAATAATTCAGTCTTGGTTTCCTAACTGAATAGTTCCCAAACCCCAACTCTGTTTACTTTATTATAACAAAAATGATAGCATGTCTTGCTTTTCCTATTTATTAACTATCTGTTGTTTCTGTTAGCTCAGACCAGAACAGCAATGCAGCTGGAACTGCTGAAACACAGAGCGGAGTGATGGTCCCTCCCCAGAGAGCGCCCAGTCCAAGTATAGGCTAAGGGACAGCTGATGAGTTCAACATAAAGAAGCAAATAACGCAGATCAGCATACCTTAGCAGGTATGCTGCAGCTCTCTTAGCATACCACTCTCTTAGCCGTTGTCAGACTTCCTGTATTTGACATGGCAAAGGAAGGAGGAATTAAGGAGAGGGAAAAGATGGCAGCTCTGGGGATGCCTCCTTGCAGACTGAAGTGTCTGAAATAGGTGATTTTGGTGAAATTATTTTGGCGATAGATGTTGGAATCAAAATTCTGGATATTTAGAATAAAAGATTCATAGACTTGTACAGGTTAGAAGGGAACTCTGGAGGTCTGGAGCTCTCCAGGTCAATGCCCTGCCCAAAGCATGAGCTGCTAAGATTGCTCAGGGCCTTGTCTAGTACAGTTCTGAAGACCTCCAAGGTTGGAGGTTTCTTCTCAGCGTCTCTGGGTTCTGTTCCGGTGTCTGACCACTCTCATGGTAAGGAAAATTTTCCAAATGTTTAAACGGAATTTTCAGCATTGCAACTTGTACCTGTGGCCTCTTGTTCAACAACTATGCACCTCTGAGAAGAGTCTTGTCTCCATCTTTGTGCTTTTCACTGGAAAGACAACAGTAAAATTCCTCCTTGGCTTTGTCAGCCTTTTCTTCAAGAAACACAGTTCTTTTGTGCTCTGCTCTTGTACTGTGTGCTCCAGCTCCCTGACCACCTTAGTGGCCTTCAGTGGAGTGTTACAGGGTAGCCAGCCTTTCTGGCTTTTGTTCATATTTCTTCCACTTTCAATGGTCATTCCTTTGTATCCTTGCTACCCCCACCCATGGCTGGCATCAAGCGTAAGACTCATACAGAGTAGACAACCAGAGACTTCTGAAATGAGTTCGTGGAGCTGGCTAATCTATTCCCATTCCACATAAATGGTGCCCCATACCTAAATAAGGCTCCTTGGGAAACCCAGGCACACAGTCCAACTAGGTTTTCTTCATCCAGGAAGCCAGGAAGCTGCAAAAACCACACAGACGGGCAGACAAAACTACAAAGTGCCAGAACCAATATTGACTGTTGGTGCTTTTTATAACATGCCTTAGGTGCTCTCCTGTTGTGCTGACAATCTCTCATTTTTCAGGTAAAAGCAAAGATTTTTATTCCATCACCGTTGTTCTTTTCAGTTCCTGATCTCTATACCCTGGGCTGAGCTGGAGTGAATTGCTGGTGTTTTTTCAATCCTGTCAAGATCAAATGTACATATGCTTAGAGAGCAACTAGATGATGCTCTAATAGGTTTGTATGGCTGGTATTAAAAATCCAACTTGACATTTTTGACCTCTTCACTCTCAGGGTTGAAAATAATTTGCAGAAACCATGTGAGAAAAAGATCTTCCTCTGATGTAGTCCCAATTTTAGAAGAGTCAAGTGCAAATAGATCTTTCTCTCTGAGGACACATCATCCTTAGCAAGGCAGAAAATGGCTCAAGCGAAAACATAACTATTCCTATTTCCCACCCCAACTATTCAGTTTCCTCAGGTTTCCTAACACTGAATTAAAAAGCTCACAGGGCTTGAGAGTCTGCTTGCTGTGGGAAAGGGTTTGTTAAAAAAGCCCTGAAAACTAATAGGGTAGAAAAAATGATAACTGCCAAGAAACTTTAGTAACAACTGCAACTGTATCTTAGGGAACAGAGTCTCCTTATACAGGCTAACATGTTCAATTAAGCCTTAGTTACCTAGGCAGAAAGGTGTATGTGCTGTCAGCTTTGACAGAACGAAGAACACTCACTCTGTTAAAACCAAAGAATATTCTTTAAGAAAAAATAGCTGCTCTAGTACTTCCTATAATATGCAACTCAAATCCTGGGTTACAAACTTGGTCGTGCTGCTTACACAGCACACTGCATGTCACGTCTCCCTGCCGTATCGCCCCTCTCATCTTCCAGCCTGCACGGCCACAGGGCCTTCTGCCTGAGTGAGAGCAGAGAAGCAGTGGCTGCTTGAGCCCCATTTCCACCTTGCCTGTTCAGGGAGCCGGGTCCATCTGTGCTGCTCTCAGGCAGCACCATGAGTCACTACAAAGGCCCTTGCTGGCCACCGCGAGGTTGGCACCACCAAGGCCCTTGGCATCGTTCACAGTGGTTCTCCCACTAGGACAAAACTCTCCACTGGGATAGCATTTGTATCCCGGCAGGGCACAGAAACCAACACCTACTGCAAAACATGACTCTGGATGCCAGGTATCTGCTTCCCAACGGTGAAGAGATGGCCTCAGTCCCCACAGCCATCACTTCTCTCCTCCTAGGGACAGCAACAGTTGCTCCATGGGCACCCCTGACAGTCCTCAGCGCAGAGCCAAAACGCAGAGCTTGGATATGCAGTGCGAAGGAGCTCGCTGCTGGGTGCACGCGTCCCAGCTAAGGCACATCTGGCTGTAATCTCTTCCTCGGCTGCACAGGGACATGCAAAGCCTATCATAGCTTTTCCCCAGAGGTTAGAGATGAACCCACTGGACAAAAATATAATCAAACTTGTTCCTGAATTTTTCTGAAGTCAGCTTTTTAGTTTGTTCAAAGAACTGTGCAGGAAAGTTAATGAAATACTATTTAACAAATCTATTTTTTGCTGGCTCTCAAATCCAAGTAGCAGCTGTATGTATTGCTTCATGCCAAGAAGCAAGCACAATAATGCACACCCTCCTGTGGCAGCACCTTAAAATTGCAGAGATTATATGAAACAACCAGCCTTACAAAACACTTGCTGTACTAGTGGAATGGCACACATTTAAGTACACAAGATATAGAAGGAAACACATCAGAAGGGAAAGCATTACATTACACTGAAAGTCATTTACACCAAAAGACAAGGAAATGCAGTACATGAGAGGAGAGATATTTCCTAAAATAAAAAAGATAACCATGATCAAAAGCTGATTTTTCTATAGAAATCTTCTCTGAAGAGCTATATATTTTGTTATATCTGCCACTTTTTAAGACAGTCACTCTAAATATATTATGTTTACCTCTGAATTTTCTAGCAGGTCCATACCACATCACACTCCCAGCTCTCTTCACTAAGAACTGCAAGTCCTCGTAAGACTGATGAGCATTAGGCAGAACACAGCCACGTTCCATTTCTCCAGCACACACAGAGAGTTTACAAATACAGGAGTCTGAGTCTTCCCTCCTTCCCCATCACCCCTCCCTCTCGCCCCCTTGAAATAAAGTGCCTTCCCCCATATCTTTTTCAAAGCTAAAGCATTGAAATAGCACTCATTTCAGCTCTACATTTTAGTCTGCATTGTCATTATGTCTGATTAAGCGTTCTTGAAGCTCCATGTGTTAGAATCAGGACCTTTCATAAGGTGAAGGAGTGAGTTTGAGACGAAAAAAAGAGGTATTAAATCTGTGAATGTTCATAAATGAGAACTGACATTTTCAGGTACCCTACATTTTCAGGAGAGGTTTAATGAATACCCAAAGCAATGACAAGTATTTGCTGAGTGTCTGACTGACTGACAAAAATAAAATACCATGCTGGCTGGTACAGCAATTGGAAAGAAGAATCTAATTTCAGATTAATCTGTGCTTCAGTATAGTTATCACTGAAGGGCTAGCTTTAAACTCTTTAATTCACTTGTGTAATTGCTATGCATAACTCTGCTACATTGTTGGATATGAAATGACTACTTACAACAGTTTTGTGATTTTTAACACAAAAAAGATGTATTTTCTCTTAATAATATCTAAAAATTCAGCACTGTTTGCTTGTGCTGTCAGAAATGAGAAGGCTATAAACCAAGTCCCCTTTCTGGAATATGACACTAAGGGAGTAAAACTCACACCTTGCAGAGTCAGGGCAAAAGGAATAGGGGGAGCAGCTCTAACCTAGGAGCTGCAAACGCACATGATAAATTCAAGCCACTACATGGGACTTCGCACAATCGCTGACTAGACTCTGACTCCTCTTTTCCAATGGTAAGGACTCAGAGCTCTCTTTCCAGCTCCTTCAAATGTCAGAAGTAGGCTCCAGCTTCTGGGGCAGGCACTGGGGTTTGACCTCAGCAAGGCAGCAGTTTTAAGTCTTTTGGCAGGCAGGTTGCTAATGCAGCCATGTTCTAGCTGCTTCATGTTTGGGGACATCTGCTTCAGCACAGCCATTGCTTTGTTTTCTTGTTCATATTTCCTGTACAGCAGCATACACAGAGATAAGTTCATATTCTCTTCTAATATTTTTCAGGGAAGTCATTTGC
>VZTV01015433.1:14135-26688 GCA_013400875.1 Anhinga rufa
GGGGGGGGGTGTTTGGTTTGGTTTGGTTTTTTGGGGGGTTGTTTTAATCAAACTGAAGAGCTTTTGTGAGAAAATGGCTTTCTGATATCTTTCTGCATTTGAAAAAAGAAGGAGTTTCTTGTACTCTGCATCACCGCCTGTGCTGGTGTCCTTGCCAGCAGTTATTATCGCAATGATGACCTCAGTGTCTTATTGTATTGGGCACTTTATTAAGCATGGTGGGACTAAAGGAGTAGAAAGGGGAGAAGTCCCTGCTCCAAACAATTCGTGGCCTGACCATCCTAAATAGGTTTAGAAAGGAAAGAAAAAGGGGTCATCCAGTGAGCTTCTACCCAGAGGTAGAAGCTGTATCTCTTTGACGTTCAGAGGAGTTTCTTAGGTGGACATGGACCACACCACCTCCCCTGGTGGTATGCCCATGTACTGCAGCAATAAGTATCTTGCCAAAGCAGTAGCTTCACTCACACAATTGGTAGTTAATTCAGTGAATTTTTAAAGCAAATATTAATAATTAAATTCAAGTGGTTAATGAGTTTCTAGAGAAAAGATCAAATTATACTCTCCAAACATGGAGTAGAATTTTGACTAATTAGAAGAAATATGTTTTTTGCGTGAGGGGCAGTTGCTGAAGTGACAGTTTGGAGACTGTTGTGACAGTATTTGCAGAGATGGGTGCCAGCCAAAGAACAGAGCTTTTTTAGTATCTCTGGTAGTGTAGTAGTTTCTTCTGAAGGCATAAGTATGTTGCATTCTTTGCACAGTTCATTGGAAAAAGAAAAACAAAGGACTTGTATTCCATGCGGTTGATGTTCACACATTTTATCTTAGCATGATAGAAGAAGTTGTTAGATCCAGAGAGTAACATGGTGTCTCTCTCTTTTTCACTGCTAGCCTAATAACATAACTAGTGCTAGGTGGAAAACAGCTTTTCTAGCCCACAACTGTTATTCAGGAATCCTTTTTTTTTTTCTCTGTGTGAAAACTCAGAAAGTGTAAAAATGTCAAAAGGCCTATGTAAACTAAAAATCTCAACAAGAAATAGGTTTGGGTCAATTTGAGTCATTTTGACATCTTGAAATCTTTGATTTCTATATAATTTTTAATATGACTTTTGCTGCTACTTTGTTATATAAAATATTAAAATGAAAAAGTAATTTCAAAGTTCAGCATTATTTTTGTTTTCAAACTGTAAAAATGAAATTTTCACAACATTTTCCCCAGTACATTTTATTGAGAAATGCAACAAAACTGTTTCCCCACAAAAAAGTTTCTACGTTGACTTGACACATTTTTTTTTGGCAAGAAAAAAAAGTTTCATGGAACTATTCCCAACCAACTATAGTGATAAATATTCTCTTCATTACATTTTACCATTTGCAAGCAAAACAAGTAAACAGGATTGCTACAGAGCCAGAATTTGTCAGAAGTGTCAAGATAAAGCAGATTCATTTTCTTCCAGCATACATAAGGCAGTCTTTATGGCACAAGAGCATATGAAAAAATGAACAATCTTTACTGGCCATTAAACCGACATAGCAGAATGGAACCCTCTCATACTTCCAGTACTAGCAATTACTTTTTCACACCTCTGGTTTAGTCCCTTTATACAAAGGAGAAAACCTAATAAATACATCCTGATACCTATAACCTACCTGATACCAACACAGCCCATTGAACTGGTTATAAATGGCTTAACTCCCATTTCTGTTTAGTCACACCCTGTACTGCCCTGATATGGTGGGAAATTAGCTCCATACCCTGGGACATCCAAGCCTCGATGTGGAGACTGTTGAGCAGTGATGCCTGTTCTCCTCAGACAGAGAGAAGGGTGTTTTTAATGTCAGAGGGAGTAAGGGTCTACAGTAATGGCTTGTGCACTTGCTAGCCTTCGTTTCTGCATTTTGAATAACCCCAAATTCTGCAGGTAAGAAGCTGCAAGAAATGAAAGTAAAACATAATAACTACTAAGTAACTACTACTAAAATGAATTAAGAACACACTAGTATACTTATGGAAGTGCCTTTTATCTGCAATTTCCCAGCTTGTTTCTCTGTAATGAAATTGTTATGGGTTGGGCATATTCAGACTGATCTCCTTTCAGATGTAGGTGTCTCCTCTGTGGCAGTGCAAGGACTGGGGTGGGCAGGAGCCAGGGATCCGTGATGCTGCTCTGCAGAGTGAAATCCTGGAGTGGTGCTGGCACCCACACAACACACAGCCGATGCCAGGGCCCAGAGGGAAGTTACATGCAAGAGCTGCTGCTTTACTGACTCTTGCTTTATGAAAGCTTGTGCACCTGTGACATACACTGCAGGGATTTTATAGGGTAATCTGGAAAAAAAACCCAACCTTCCTGCAATTCTCTGTTGGTTTATTCACTCTTGCAGAAGCCTTTCCCTCTGCCTACAGCAAAGGAAAACTTTTCCTGCTGCAGAAGCTGGAGAACTCACCAAAACTAATGATAATCCCCAAATTTGTAGAGAAACATAACATGGGGCCAGTCACTTGGGAATGCTTCTTGAACCTTTTCAAGCAATCTGCAGCATCCTCCTTGCAGCTGAGGGAAGTCTTCCAGCATACAGGAACATACAGTGGAGATGTTCCCTTGTTATATGTATTTTCTGCCTGCAACTCTAAGCTATGAGCTGTGAAGATAAATCATAGCAGCTGTGCCACATTTGTTTTGAAAAGAACCTAGTGGTACCCCAGGGTACAGCTGTCACTGGGAAAAGGAAAGGTGGAAGATACTATTTTCAGTCACATAGGAAGATGGAGCTCAGCTCTGAATTCTGCCCAAACCCTCTTCTAGGTAAAAAGGTCCTTTCTCAGATAACATGGATTTGGGGCAGAGATTGTGATAGGGGAAATACCCCAAACCCAGGGGTGTGTTTTTATTGTCTTTGCTTTTTTCCCCCCTGGATTTTTTTTTAGAAAAAGAAATTATTACCAAGTTATTTATTCATGACAAATGGATTGCGATAGAAATCATTCATGGATTATATATATGTATATATTTGTGCAGATATATATATACACACACAAAAAAGTTATTACCTTCCAGCCTGAGCTGGATGGTGGTAAACTGGGAAGAAATCCTGGTTTTCAATGTCAACCCATTCTGGAATGGCCCAGGCAGAGTCTGTTCTTAGATCTCACAAAACAGTGTAGAGCTTGGTATTCTGTGGAAGATCTCACATGCACAAAAAAAAAAGGAAATCTTCTAAAATAAGGGATACTCCTGGCATGGAAGAATTCCCTGATGACTTATTGCTATCACTGTGTCAGCTCTGCAAGTGAGGCATATTGAAGCATGGAGGGGGGGAAGAGAGGAAGAGGCTTAAGTGCACAGCTGCTGTTACTCAAAAATCAGGCTAAAGCTCATAAAAATCAGCACACCAGGCACACCTGGGTATGTATGGCTTTGATTTTGATAGCTCTGTGTGAAGTACATCAGAGCAAACACGCTTCATGCTGCCTGTATTGATAAAGAGATCTTCTAAGTAACATTTATCTAAGCAAGAAATGAGGTAAGAGGATGCTTATAAAAGTCTTTGGAGTCCTGTCTTGTCCAGAAGAATTGCTTAGGATTATAGCTTTGCTTGTGTATTATTTGTGTGCATTTTGTATTGAGAGCCTCTGTTTTCTGTCTTCATAACTATGTAGGAAAAAAATATGAAAAATTATGTAATTAGCTGCCCTCCTCTAGGGAAAATGTGATCAGGCAGTATAGCCTGTTGGGTTAAAATAGTGCGGTCCTATCTGCTTATTTTGTCAGCCCTTGGGTGTCAGTGCAGTAAGCTGTTCCTGATGGACCTACAGGACAGAAGGTTAGGATGTGTGGGTTTGCCTTTTTTCTGTGTGCCTATAATATTATTTATTTTTTTTAGCTTTTCACTTACATTTCTGTTGTGATGCTGGCAGCAGAGATTAATTCCACTTCTAAAACAGTTCTAACCTGGGGTCTTCTCACTGGTAAGGAAATGTGTTCAGCTGACTGCTGACACATCTGTAGGCAAAAGGCTTGTGAATGTCAAAAACATTCCTGGTTTAGGAGGTTTGTCATACGAACTGTGCATGTACTAAGTTTGTATGGACTTTGGCTCATATTACACTTCTGTGATGCTCTGTAGATATTAAAAAAAAAAAAGTTTTCCAATGCAAATGAGGTCTCTTGGCACCAGCAGCTCTCTTGGGCCAGAATGCTCCTCTGTGCTGTGGGATGCCCTTGTTGTAGTCCAGCTCCCAGCTGGCTAGCTGCAGACTCTACTGTGAATGCTCCTCTCTGCCCAAGAGCGATTAGTCACTGTGTTATGATATTTAAAAACTTATTTGTTGCCTGTCTAAGTAAACGTCCATAGTGTTACAGGAGAAACTTGCCCCTGATTGATTCATCCCAGAGACTGACTTGCCCCAGCTGTGGCTTAACCAGACTGTAGATCCCACTTGCATTGTGCTGGAAAGGGATAAGTTACCACGGCTTACTCACAATGCAATGTACAGGAACATCAAGGCTTTGTTCCCTGCTGCCTGGCCTCTCCTTAGGTTTGGCACAGCTGAGATGTGCAAGTTGCAGAGCAGGTTTGGTTTGTGGAAGGGCAGTGTTGTGGAACCCTGCAAACTTAAATGCTAGCTTTGGGAAATACGGTGTGGTATGCTGGGGACATCTGCAAATGATGTTGTGGTGGAATGATGGTGTCAAATATAAAGCTTGAATCCTTTCCTTAAATTTTAACTATTCTGGGTGTAGAGCTTTTAAAGAATCTCTCACTGAAGTTTTTCAGTGCAAAGTCACTGGCCTTGAGAGCCTTTTGGAGCCATTACTCAAGTGCTTAAGATCAGAAAATGCAGAAGATAATACGTGCTGCTTTTATATACATATACTTTGCTTATATTTCGCTTTCTGTTTTTGAAGCCTTTAGGAGATGTATTTTTCACCTTTTGTCTGCATCTGTGAGACCTACTGTCTTAAAGTGCTGAGATTTAAAAACCCAAGACACAAGATAGCAAAAGACTTGCAAGAAAAACCTGTGACAGCTGGCAATACTAGGCTAGTTTCATTTTTCCCAAAGTAATATGAAAGCGGGAATCTCAGTACCTCACACGTCTGTTACCTCTCATAACTGGATTGTGCTTTTGCAGCTTAAAAGAGGATGTAAAAAGAATTCACTTGATATTAAATAGTAGCAAGCGGGAGCAAGAAGTATTTTAAGATGTTTATCAGAATTATTTATAATGTTGATTTAAAAAATAACTTTAAGATTGAAATTTTCGCTTGGTCCTGTATTTCAGTCCATCCTGTAAAAAAAGCTTATTCTGTATTTTTCCCCGTTTATATGTTAAGATTCAGACCTGTGAGGTGCTCGCTCTGCTTCTCTCCTGGGAGCAAGCTATATGGAGTATTTGGCTTTGATGTAAGCTCTTGCTTTTCCTGGGCCTTATTTTTCTTGTTATGTTTGAAATATTTTGGTACCTTGCCCATTATAATAATATATATATCTTTAGCTCTCGAGAACCTAAGCCCTGTTCTTCCAGCCTTTTCTACCCAACCTTCCCAATTGCACTCCTAGGTGTTGTCACTGAAGCCTCACTGAAGCTCCTTCTGGAGCTTGGTGAGAAGTGACTCTTTCTGTTAGCTATTGAATGAAGTGGTTTTATATCACTTGCCATATAAGTAGAACTTACTTTGTTCTCAGCAGGCTGCAGTGGTGTGGTGAGTAGGATCAAGGGGAGAAGTGCAGCACCCCTGTTTCTGAATTAATCAGCTGGTCTGATTCAGAGCTGGGTTTCAGGGCTTCTGCGCTGCAGCATGGTGCTGATATTTTTGGCAGAATAAAGCCCTTCTACATCTGAATGACTACAATAGTGCTTTTATCTAGCAAGTGTGTGAAGTATTATGCCTTTCAGTCTTCTAAATGAATTTAATACTATAGAAGCATCAAATATAAAAAAATTTGCTTGGTACTGTTATGCCTTATGAATCCTCAATGAAATTACAATCTCTAGTTTTTGGTTGTTTTTTTTCTGCTTTCCTTTTTGGTTCTGTGCTTGAACAATGTCTGTCATCCCACACAGCTTTGCTGGGGAAGTGAAAGCAGGATTAATTTCACATTTCCTTACTTTCAGAGCTCTTCTCTCTTGTGCCTGGGGCAGAGTTGTCTGCTGGTTTTGTGGGGCTCAGGTCCCCACATTTGGTGAGGTTTCTGTGCCTTAGGTCAGTATATACCACAGTAGTAACATTTACACCATCCCTTGGTCCTCAGCAAATGTGACATCGTACAACTTGGCTGGTAATGAAACAGCTCTAAGATAACGTGCTTTACTTTGCACTTGCTATTGGCTCAAACAGGATATTCTCTGTGTTCAGTGCCTTTTTTTTTTTGATTGATAGAGACAAACTACTGCAAGAAGAGGTCTTGGTTTGCATCAGTTGTGCTTAGGTGACTTTCTCCAGTGTTTCAGAGGCATTTGGTTTATAACATTTTGCATCTCAACAGCTCTCACAGCCATACAAAAACACCGAGACTGCAGCTAGATTCAAAATCCTCAGTTTTGCTCAGGAGCTGTAAACTGATATTTCTACCCATTATGTTTAATGACTGGTTGTGTCTTCCATCCCTGAGGTTCCTAACAGCTTGTGTGGTGCTCCCCACTTTGGTGAATGAGTCTGCCTTCCTCAGGTCTTCCTTTCTGGTGCAGTGTTGCTGATGGGTATTCCCAGGTGTTTGTTTCGGTAGCCTTGGTCTGGAATAATGCTCAGATGCCTGTTTCGCCAGATCTCCTTGCTTGCTTTGAAGCTCTTGCAAAGCTTTGTGCAGTAGCACATCACCACCAGCACAGTTTTTACTATCTACCACCAGCACAGTTTTTACTATCTACCAAAGGAGTTTTCCAGCAGACAGCATTGTCTTGTTTTGTGTCAGTATCTGTATTGAACTCCTTAGTTTTCTGACAGCTCAGACTTGCAGAACAAAGTTCTTGAGTAAGATATTATTTTTAATGACACTGAGAAGTCTGTTAATTTTGGAGCAGAACACAAAACCTAGTTCTGCCTAGGGCAATCTCATGGAACATTTTATGTTGTAACTGGAAACAAGGCTTGGGTTGCACTCCACATGGGAATTTCTCCTTGGTAAGGTTCAGATGATCATGTAGCCCTGTGTTATGGGCTTCTCCATCCTGCCTTCCTCATGTTACATAAGGATCATATCAACAGGAGCGAATTGATATATATATATGTATATATGATATATACATATCAACAGGAGCGAATTTTTTACTCTGGGGAGTTACTGAGTTCATTAAAGGGCCTGCAAGCTGAATTTGTGAGTTCAAAACCATAGGCCTCACAGATCAGCTGGAGTGACTAGCCCAGTGGCATTTTTCCCCCAAATCATTAAGGAGATAGCAAGTAGTGGTGGCAGCAGGGGTTCGTGCCATGTCCCCTTTTGTGAAGGTCACAATCTCGGCCCTGTGGCCCAAGGCACTGTGGTTCACAGCATCATCAATGGGGTGCAACACGCTCCTGTTGACTCGTGTGGATGAAGCTGATTTCAGCCTCACTGAGTAGTTAGTGTTTCTAATTGCTGTTTGTGCTGCTTTAGTGTAATAAATCTGGGAACTGAGAAATGTGTTTGCCACTTCTTTGAACTTTATATGCAAATCTTCCTTGAGGATCAGATGTGTGTGAGAGAAAAATGATGCAAGTGTAATTTAAAAATTAAATTGAGATTTGTTAGCTCATCTGCACATGGAAGTCTATTATTGCCTGTTAATTAATGGAAGTAACATAATTGTTTTGTTTTTAGAGTGCTGCCATCTATCAAAACCTGTGTTTGTAATGGTTACAATGCCTGGTGTAAATTTGCTTAAAATATTGGGTTACATGACCTGATGCTGCTTGTTCTTAAATATACCCATGATCATTTCTTTGTATTAGTTGGTGGTGGGTTTAGAAAATGAAAATATAAGATGCACTTTTACTGTCACAGAATTTGAGGTGTTTGCATTGTTGCATAAATATATGCAAGCCCCATTTCTGCAACTGTTCCAAATGCTGGTCTGCTGATACAGGGGAGATATCCCTTCACCTGGGATGTGCAGGAAACGTGGCCAAATAAATAGGAATGATACAGGAATCGGGGCTTTGGGCTTCTATTCCTTGGCTTTCCTGTTTGCTAATAGGTCAACAGGCCAGCATAGTTATCTAATCTAGCCTGCACAGGAGTGGTATCTATTTGGCACAATGTGTGTGTATTGGGAATCCCAAACTACTGTTGATGGAGCAGGAGTGCCTGCATGTCACGGCAAAGACAGAGCTGACTCCCAAACACAGCCTGGCTATGGCTGTGTCACACTCATCCCCATGTTGATCAGCAAAGTAATTAATGGGCTGTGTGCCCAAAGAGAGGTCTCTGCCACTGACTCCCCAACCTTAGTTCAAGTCTCTCACATGCTTGCTGTGTACTGTAGCTGTACTTACAAACTAAAGTAATTCTTACAAACCTGTTAGTTTGTTTGAACCTCTTCTCTGGCAAGAAACCTGCTCTTTATTCAAAGACTTCAGATGTCAGAAAAGGTATTGTGTCCATTGCATTCAAACATACTTTTATTCCTTGTGAGACTAAACATAAAAGAATTCAATTCCAACTTAACTGGAGTCAGCGGCAAAGCTCTCACTCATTTATCAATGGTGCTAGCACCCAAATTATTTTAGTTTGTGGTGATGCTGAAGCTGTTAGAGATCAGAAGCCAGGAGTGATGGACCTACCCTGTTGTTTCTGATGGAGTATTTCCCTCCTGCAAAAGGCTTGTTTTTACCAGAGGAACAAAAGTGTTTCTCTTTCAAATGTGCTTTACCTGAGCGGGCGGCAGGGGAAATGTTTTTCCCCAATTGACAACTGATGGTTTGTTTCTTCCTTAAATCTGAGCTGTTCACATAGATACTACCTTACTGACAAAGTGAAAGTAATTTAGTAATTGCTTGCAAGAGAAAATCAACTCCATTAGAGTTGCCTTTGTTCCAGCCATTAAAATGCAGATGCTACTTGATTCATATATAAATTGTTTTGATAGTTTCATTATTTTTCATTAGTTGACTTTAAAAGTGCATTTGACCACTTCCTTCTGATATAATCCTGCTAGCATGACCTGTGTAAGGAGAGGTTGGTCTCCTGTCACAGAATGGTAGTGGTTGGAAGGGACCTTGAGAGTTCATCTTGTCCAACCCCCCTGCGTGAGCAGGCACACCCAGAGCAGGGGGCACAGGACCACGTCCAGGCGGGGTGTGAATATCTCCAGGGAAGGAGACTCCACAGCCTCTCTGGGCAGCCTGTGCCACTGCTCTGCCACCCCCACAGGAAAGAAGTTTTTCCTCATATTTAGGTGGAACTTCCTGTGTTCCAACTTGTGCCCATTGCCCCTTATCCTGTCACTGGGCACCACTGAGAAGAGTCCAGTCCCATCCTCCTGACACCCACCCTTCAGATATTTATAGGTATTGATGAGATCCCCCACTCAATCTTCTCTTCTCCAGGCTGAACAAGCCCAGGTATCTCAGCCTTTCCTCATAAGGGAGATGCTCCAGCCACTTGATCATTTTGGTAGCTCTCCGCTGGACTTGCTCCAGCAGCTCCCTGTCCTTCTTAAACTGGGGGGCCCAGAACTGGACACAGTACCCCAAATGCGGTCTCACTAGGGCAGAGTAGAGGGGGAGGATGACCTCACTTGACCTGCTGGCCACACTCCTTTTAATGCACCCCAGGATACCATTGGCCTTCTTGACCATTGCTTATGCAGGTATACTCTCTTTGGGTATCTGACCACAACACGGCAGTCATCCACAGCCTGGCTGGAAAACACTGCTGATGCACCTGATGAATTTCACCCAAACTTTAGGTAAATGTAGGAAAAATATTTCTTTAAAAAAAGGAAATGGCTGCTTTGGTTCCTGCTTGAATGATGCCACTTCTAAACGCTAGTTTTCCTTTGTAGACTGTCATTGAGACCAGAGGTTGTCTTTGCATTACAGTGTTGTCTTCTTTGTTAGTCTTTAACCTTTAACCTTCATGTTTTCTCCATCATTATATTCCTGGTTTTCTCTACAGCTTCTCTCCTATTTTCATTTTCTTTGCTGTGGTCCTAACCATTTTGTCAAATGCAGCCAAACGTCTGCCTGCTCTTTGCAACACCAGCCATCGCAGGACTGCTTCTCTTGCTGCAGTTTCAGCATGCCTCATGCACTCTACCTGTGATAGAATCCAAATTGTACAAAACCCTTATTTCATGTGTATGCTCATAAAAAGAACTGGGTTAATTCAAAGTGCATCAACTTTTATAGACCTCTTTTGCCTTTCATATCATGCTGGAAACTGAAGTATTTTCCATTATGTTTCATCTCCTTCATTTTGTTTTTCCTGACTCATTTACTGATGTCATAGATGACGGTTTGTGTCACTGCAATTTGCTCCCATGGAAATGGCTCCTGCACATGTGCATGTGGCATCAGACTCCTTGCTCTTCACTTCTTACATAATTCAGGAGCTGTCAGAGCTCTACCCCAACATGCCCATCTGTGTATTCTCTCAAAGTTAATGAGCCTTTTTCTTCTTGCTTCAGGCATATTACACACCCTGACTTATTCATAGATGATGTCTATTAAAATTGTCAAATGCTTTGAAAACTAAATTATTTCTCTAAATAAAAAGCCTGCTTCTAATCTCATTGAAGATGTTTTGATGCAATTGTCCTATTTTCTTGTACAAATCAAGAGTGACTATACTGAGGTCTGCCTGACCAGAGGGGCAATTGAGCATTCTTTTTAATTGAAGATATTTGTGATTTACTGTAGCACGGGAGCCCAGAATCTGCCCCTGGCTTAGTCTGGGAGCAGCAGCACAATGCAGAATTTACCTGGAATAAGGCATCCAGATTAAAGTGATCTCTTATGCCATGATACAGTTAGCACATGGGGGTTTGTTTGTTTGCTTGCTTTTAGAGTGGTGGAACATACACAAAAACATTTGATGTTAATTATTACATTTCTCAAAAGGGTGAAAGGAAGGGGAAAAAAATACAGTTCAATAGAGTTGTTTCATCAGTCTAAAGAGAATGAAAATTGAATTATGAGTATGAAATAATAGGGCATTAAATGAAGTTGGATAACAATAAGCAAGCTAGGGGGGAAAAAAGCTCAAATTCATAAAATTGTATTAAGAAAATCAGTAGTGGATTTAGTTCATAGTGGAGCATGTTTTCCCCAGAACAATTTTTTGGGGAAAAAGAAAAGTAATGTAAGATTTTTTTAAATAGTCTTTCTATTTTTTTCTTGCTTTATTACTAAACTTAAACATGATCAAACATTTTGATTTCTGGCCCCTTTTGTCTTGCTTTCAGATGTAAGGCCTAGGAAAGGGAAGAAGCTAGAATTAAAGAAATGAAACAAAATACTGTTTTAAAAAAGTCAGGTTAATAAGATTAGTTTTTTTAAAAAAACTTTAGATAATAAGATTTACTCAAAAGCCAAGTTGTTAGAACAAATTTTTAAAAGTATTAAACTCTCCCTATTCAGTGCTGAAAAGGGAAAGCAGGCTTGCAAGGTGCCTGTGCACATGAGCAAGGATGCATCTTATCAGAGAGAGAGAAGGAAGGGAAAATGGAAAACGGGTGAAACTTGGGATCCTGTGTTTTGGGAGGAAAGATGGCCTGAGGGAGGAAAGTTGATGGCCGCTTGGGCTGAATCTGTGGGTCAGCCTCCTTGGAGTTAGTCTGGATGCATGTCGATGGGAGGGTAAGGTCAGCAGGGGTGTGGGTGACCTCTCCAGGGGAAAACCTGTGTTACCTGTGGTGCTGCAGGTGAGGAAGGAGCAGAGTGGAAACTGATGGAGAGCACCAAGGCAAGAGGTCTAACAGTGTGGGAGTGAGGAAGGGGGGGTGAGAGCAAGTTGGTACACAGAGAACCATGTAATCATTTAGATGCTAAAGATCAGTTAGATGATCAATGTAGCTGAAGAAGAAAATGTACTTTCTTGCAAACACAGATATCCATGGCCTGCTGCCTGGAGCTGGCTCACAGGCAGGATGCTCCTGCCCATGAAGCCACAGGCTTGTTCCTGTTTGAATCATTTCTCTTGAAAATAGAAGATTAGTGAATAAAAATAGAAGTACTAGGACCCAAGTGTCTTGTGCCAGTGGCATTAATTCCTCCCTATCTTCACAAGAAATCCCTTGCTTGGTGTGTGTATACATACATATATATGTATACATATAGCTTAGACTATATTTGTCTTTCACATCCCTCTTGTGCAAGACACTGAAGTAATTCTCTGTTTCCAGCTGATAAACTCTTAGTTTAGAGCCAAATCCTTTTAGTTATAGTTTGTATCATCACATTTCATTACTAGTTATGTGATTTAGTTCAGTCCTCAAAGCCATTCAGCTTCTCCTGTGCAATCATAGAATCATTAAGGTTGGAAAAGACCTCTAGGGTCAGCAAGTCCAATCATCATCCCAACACCACCATGAAATGTGGAGTCAGAAATGTGGAGTCAGCATGAAT
>VZTV01015437.1:0-12664 GCA_013400875.1 Anhinga rufa
TATATATATATATATATCACTGCTTTGCTGCTAGCCTGTGATCATCACTTGGAAAACTCTTCCCTTCCTTATACTCGTGCAAACTTTATTAGTGCCATCCAATATGAATTCTCAAAATTTTCAGTGGCTACTCTGTGTGTGTTTGCATTTTTTTTCTGAGCCCACTGATGATTTTGTGGGCAAACAGGATGGATGAAGGTCAAAAGCTCTTTATGCATTATTGAGAGCCTATCCACAAAAATCTTTTGAAAGGAAGGGAAGAGTGAAACAATAGATGGCAATGATAAAGCAATACAGATGAAATTCAGATGGAAAATGTAAAAGATCAAGTCTCTGCCTGCTTCATGCTGTTTCCCAAGAGCTTCCCTTGGGCCATCCATCAAAGAAAGAACTGGAGAGGATTCATGAGGTGTGTCAAGTTTCAAAAGTGTCATCTGTTCTGGACTGCCCAGAGCTGGATTTTGGGGGGCTTATAGACTTTTTCCTTTTAGAGACAGGCGATCAGATGAGGGAGGGTGGAACAGAAAATGCCAACTGCTTGCAGAAAAAATGCAGAATTTTGTATTTTCTCTGTGGTAGTACTCTCTTCGTGCACCTGTGTGCATGCGGCTTCCAACAGAATCATGCTATTGTGCCACTCCTTGAGGTATGAGCCTGAAAGTAGGTTAGTAATGTTCCACCTCTTTGATCAGAAATGAACAAATTCATCTGGGCTGTTGCTATACTAAATAACAGCAAATTTTCAAGGCCCATTTGCATAAAAAAAAAAAAAATCTGTTGAAGTTTTTTCATTGCAAGACAGTTGCATGGAGTGCCATAGCTTCATAGTGTACCAAACAAAATTTTCAGTCTTTTGTAGACCCCTCAAATGTGCAAATCCACGGGTAAAGACTGCAAGTTTGCACAATAGGTTTTCTTTCCTTAGGTACCTATACTTGTGATCCCTAAGAAGTTCTTGCACCCTGGTAGTTCACAAGCCAGACAGAATTTTCTAGAAATGTCTCTTGGGGAAAACCAATGAAGTTCAGAAGCCTGGGGTCACATTTCAAGCTATGAAGCAACATTTCTCCATCCACTAGCCCTTAAAGAGGCCTTCATCCCTTTTAAGATTTAGTTGCTGTTTGAGGTGTGGAGGAGGGACCTCTGCTAGCAGAATGGCAGCCTCCATGTCCCTTAGAACAGGAGCAATGTTGGGGAAAACTCATCAATACTTGATACGCACCTGTAGAGCAAAAGTTAAAGAAGTTTGCGTAAGTAGGAAAAGAAAAGCTGCTTCCTAGCACGCAGTAGTCATTTGTACATGCTGACAGGATAAAATTGCTAAACTGGTATTCTTGCTTCACCCAGAAAGGTTTTTATAACGAGCAATCAAATGACTGTATAAGTCTAATCTCTCTCTTCAACAACTTGGGTCCAACAACAGGCTGTAGTGCAGCAGCTGTGAGCATGTCAGACTGCACCCTCCAAGTTCTTCCCTGGCTCTTGGTTCCTAGGGCTAGCTCAGCTTTCACAGCTGACATGGCTTCTTGCACCTGTGGCTATACCTCTGGCTGTGCTTTTCCTGCCAGAGTGTAGGCATTTTTCAGTGAATTCAAGGAAATTTATTTTTTAAGTGGTGCATGACCACCTTGTTGGCAGGACCTTCCTGTTCTGAAGATTTCACAGCCTCTCTTCTAGAATTTCACACAACCCAGCAAAGCTGTAAAATGTGCAAATTTTCCCTGTGGTTGATCTTCCCAGCCACTAATATCTGATGTAACTCAAAGCAGAGTATATACCCTACCTCTCCCTTACCCCTGGGGAGCCTGTTTGTGCCCTTTTCTGCCCTCCAGGTCCCAGGCTGCAGAGGTGAAAAAAGGTGGCCATGACAGCCCCAGGGCTCTGCAGATGATGCGTGGGCCTGCCAGAGTTGGGGGAGCCCTGCCTATCATACCATGTCCTCTCTGTTGCAAAGCTGGTTGCGTGCATCTGCCTATGCTGTGGGTCTTGGTTCTGAGATGCTCTAGGATTATTTCCTGACCAATTTCAAAGCATTTTTTATATCCTTCAAGGGGAAGTTGTGCAAGGGCACTTGAGGGAATCCATCAGCGTTGGTGTGCAGCTTTACACCCAGGTGTAGGGTGATATCCCTACTCATTCCCACATATATACTGGCTAGATAGGGTGTTATGGTTTCAGCTGGGATAGAGTTAATTTTCTTCACTGTAGCTGTGTTTTGGACTTAGTATGAGAATAATACTGATAACACACTGATATTTTGGCTACTGCTGGGCAGTGCTGAACTAGTCAAGGACTTTTCCAGCCTCTCATGCTCTGCCGGGTGCACAAGAAGCCGGGAAGGGAGAAGGCACAGCTAAGAGAGCTGATTCAAACTGGCCAAAGAGATATTCCATATCATATGACGTCATGCCCAGTATATTAACTGGGNTGCTTTTGCTCTCCCGATTCTCTCCCCCATCCCACGGGTGTGGGGGGAGTGAGCGAGCGGCTGCGTGGTTGCCAGTTTAGTGCCGGTGCTTAGTTGCTGGCTGGGGCTAAACCACGACATAGGGTTTAAAGCAGCAAATGTGGATTAGGCATTCTTCCATGTGAACGTTTAGGAAGTTTAGCATATAGCAGGTGCTGGTGAATTCTAGATGAATCTGGAAAGACACCCAGGGAGATGACTGGCCAGCTGATACTTGCTACTTGCTGTTGCTTATGTTTCTTCGTTGTTATGGTGTCTCCCTCTTTGTTCATTTATTTCAGCCTCACTGGTGTTGCTATATTGTAAGTTATTTACACATCCACGGCACAAACTGTCTCCAATATCCATGTGTCCACAGTTACCAAACTTACTGGGATCCTAATCGGAGAATAAGCCATCAATGGTCCACAGAATTTACATGATGGACTTCTGTTGTAAGAGAAGCGATTGGGAGAGCAAGAAGGCTTTTTAACTGTGTATTCCACTACTGGGGCATGCTCTGCAGCTAACTTAAATATTATTAGAATCATGACTTTTAACAAAGAAATAGAGTTAGGCTCCCATTTTTTTCAGTCCAGTGAAAATAAGCACAAAGCTAGTAACTCTCTTTGTGTAGGTCCTTATTGTTTCATGTGGCATGTAAATTTGCATCTGTCATGAACTGAAATTATCAAGATCTTGCAACTAGATTGCAAGATCATTTCACAATTATGCTGTAACTAACTGTTCTCTGGGATGAGGAAGAATCCTGTGGAAATCCTTCTGGCTTATGACATTAGAGTTTTCTGGCGACCAGCTCTCACACTTTCTTGCAACATGTACGCTTTTTATTGGTAGGTAATCCAGTAGTGCTATTATAAGTGGGGACCCTGTGGCCACTTTAATGGCAATAAATGGTCTGACTGGACCAAAAGTTTAATGAAAGGTTAGCTGGTTTTGCCTTCATTTCTTGAGTGCATCAGCAGACGTCAACCTTTTAACCTACCCTATGTAACAATGGTAGTGCGTAGCAGAAATGTGATTTTCCTCAAATACTGAGAGACCGCTTAGACAGAGCCGTACCCCTCCCTTTCCTCTCTGTTCTGTTGTTAAACCTTGGCTAATTAACTGTATATATGTTACTTCACTTTTGCACCACACTCCTCAGCAATTTGTTTCAGAGCATTTAAAAAGGATTTAAACACTTTTATACTGATTTCAAGAGGTGAGTCAGCAAAAACCCGATGGCGTTAAGATGATAATGACAACTCAAGGAGTAAAACCTAGATCCAGGGAATTCATTGGTGGTTTTCCTACAGATTTATAGTAATTGTAGCCATGTCTTACAAACTTTACTAGCATTTATGTAGAACGTGGCGTGTGGTCTGCTAGTAACCTTAGAAATTCACCATCATCTTGCCAATGTATGAAGGGCAAATTTGTTACTTCTGACCAGTACCCAAGCCACTAAAGCGAAGCACACATATAATCTTTAGTAGGATTGCGATCCCCTGCAGTTAAATGCACACAGTTCTTGTATAGTCAGCATAATAATTTTTTTCCTCCCACTTCCCAGAATAGTAAAAAGAGACAGGGTATTGCTGGTGGTGGTTTTGGGGTTGCAAATTACACAGTTTTGGGGTCCTTCCTCCAGTGTCCAGGCAGCATAGACTCTTAATATTTTTGAGTAATAGATTTAGATGCGGCTAATCAGTAGCATGATAGATATGGACATAGAAGCCTGAGTAACAGATGGCTTGGAGTAAGACGGAGTTCTGAAGGGCTCAATTCAACATTTTTTTTTCTGCAGGAGAAATACCACATCCTGTTTACAGATCATTTTTGTGTATTTGGCCAGACTCATCCCTTCTATAAATCATTTGCTCTGAATGGAATCAGGGCAGGAATTTTACGCAGACCCTAGTGGTATTTGGAGCATGGTTAAAAGAAATCTGAAAGCACAGCTGTTCTCTGAGGTTTTAAAAATTGCTCATTTAAAATCATATTTAAATGTAGTCTCTTTTTTTAAGTGCTGCTTGTTTGTGATCTTAAATGTTAGAGATATTGAAAACTAATGTAGCATATTTAATTTGCTATTTTATTCATATAAAGGCACTGGTATTTTATTGGCCTTGAAATAGATAACAGGTGTAGACTTACAGCCTGGGACTAGAGACAGTGTTTGAATCATCTGAACTGTTATCTAATCAGAGATTCCACTCCCCCATAAACCTAATTAAAAAAAAAGAATAAGACACACATGAAACATTAATTAAATCACTTTGTGCCCTGGAAGGTGCTGAGTCTGTTGGGAAGTGTACCTGGCAGAGGTGCTAGCTGAGACACTGGAAGCTGTTAAGGGGAAGAACGCTACTTGGTAAGTTTTCTTGTCTTACCTTTATCACAACAAGGTCAAGATGATCAGTAAATGACTGAGCAGATAGCATGTTTTACAGACATTTGATTTTCTGTGACAATCAAGGAAATAATTCCCAAATGAAGAATGCTTCTTGGGTGGGAGGGGGTTGCCAGGTGCAGAGAGCATGCTCTACATTATCTTGTTCCGTTTATCACAGTACCATACATGAAGGGTATGTAGGGAACTACTACTGACCATTCTTTCTACCTACTTTTGATTTGTTGTGCTGGGTTTGGCTGGGGTAGAGTTAATTTTCTTCACAGTAGCTAGTATGGGGCTGTGTTTTGGATTTGAGCTGGAAACAGTGTTGATAAGACAGGGATCTTTTAGTTACTGCTGAGCAGGGCTTACACAGAGTCGAGGCCTTTTCTGCTCCTCACCCCACCCCACCAGCGAGGGGCTGGGGGTGCACACGGGGTTGGGAGGGGACACAGCTGGGACAGCTGACCCCAGCTGACCAAAGGGTCATACCATGCCATACGATGTCATGCTCAGCATATAAAGCTGGTGGAAGAAGAAGGAGTGGGGGACGTTTGGAGTGATGGCGTTTGTCTTCCCGAGTAATGATTGCACGTGATGGAGCCCTGCTTTCCTGGAGATGGCTGAACACCCACCTGCTGATGGGAAGCAGTGAATGAATTCCTTGTTTTGCTTTGCTTGTGTGCATGTCTTCTGCTTTACTTATTAAACTGTCTTTATCTCGACCCACAAGTTTTCTCACTTTTCCTCTTCTGATTCTCTCCCCCATCCCACTGGGAGGGAGCAAACAAGCCAGCTGTGTGGTGCTTGGTTGCTGTCTGGGGTTAAGCCACAACACTTGTCCTCATCTCAGTCTTTTCCTTTCAAATATGAACACCTAACCACTTATCATGACCAAAAATTTATCTTCTCACTACATATTCACAACTAATCTGTAACTGAGTTATCCTTACAGATGCCTTAATGAAGCCTAAAAGACCATTTCATACAGAAATGAGGCATCCTTGCCTAAGAAAGACACCAAAGAGAGAAAACCTAGGAAATTTGAGTTCTGATGGTGAATCTGGTGTAACTGTGAAGCAAAATGTTTTGGTGTTTTACTTTTTCTGTGTCATTTTATTCAGTTAAGGGGATGTTTTCTTGACCAAAACTACTACTGTCTTATTAATTGGAATATGTAAGTAAAAGTCTTCTTTCCAAGGATATAAAAATCAAACCTAGTTAGAGCCGGACTGCTTTTTCAATTGTGCTACTCTATAGTGTATCATGGAGATTTTCTACAGATCATAATGGAAGTCTCTGTAGACCACTGGGTGGTATGAAGAAGGAAAGATGTACGGATATTTCTTTTAAACACAGTTCAGTTCATGAGTCTCTTAGGTAGGGACCAAAAGTTTTCCAACATATTGAAGATATCCCACTTTGAAAATCACTTCAAAGGAGAAAATATATTTTAGCGATTCAATACATGTCTAAGACGAGGTTTCAAAACCAATGCAATGCAATGAAAATGCAGTTTTCACAGTGTCTCATTTAACATTTAATCTCCTGCATTCCACATACTCAAGTTGTAGGCTGCTTTTTCTATATATCACTTACATTTCATTGCCAAGATGACAGAGTAATTTTTTCTAATTAAAACACTCCAAGTATTTTTATTCTCCCAGCCTTTCATCCCCACTCTTTTCCAAAATGGATATTATAATACAGCTTTCCTTTAATCTATCTCCACACTAATTTTAATCATTTTGGGAGGAGGGGATTCTGTCAAATGCTGCCAGAGATGGTTATACTTTTATGTTTTGCCGCTAAAATCTGAAACATGAGAATTTGCTTCAGCAAAGATAATACATGTGAGTATTTCCACAATCAATAAACTCTTGTCTTAAAAGCAAAAATGTATGTTAGTAGTTTCACAAGTGACTAAAGCCTGACTTGTTTTAAAACTAAATTAATCAACTTTATAAAAGTCCATTTCTCATTAATTAGAATAACATGCCATTTATCCCATTACTGGCCAAACTGGGTTTAAAGGGACAGTCCACTCAGTAAACACCAGTGCATGCATCTGTAGGATAGGGCCAAATATATTGTTTCTAGCTCTAGATAAAATTTCATTTTAATACTAAAATCCTTTCCATTTCTTTGCGGGGTTAATGTTGTGTGTACCATGCTACCTATATAAGAAGAGATTAAAAAAAAAAGAAAAAAATTGTTCTGTTCTACTCAGCAAAATTTTACTCTTTTCAGCCAATATACTCTTAGCAAGATGAACCATGTAATTTTAAAGACTACTCTGTTTAAATTTTTAAAACATTTTATTACTCTACTCTAAACGGAGTAACGTAGCTCTACGTTGAGTGTAATCAGGAGAGAAAAACGCAATGTTCCTCACTGGGAGATATTTAAGAGGTAATATATCTTTAAGTGTCTCCGCCTCTGAATCCACCCACTTCTTGATAGCTGCAGCAGCCTTGTTGACTCATAGACGCTGTGTTCATACAATAGGCAGCAATGAGCAGGATTTTTCAGAGATTTTAAGAGCACACCTCCTGCTATGTATTTCGCGTTCTAGCTTGCTGGGGCTGAAGGTGTATGAAAGAAACAGTTTTAAGTTTCTAAGATATTGCAAAAGATAGTTCCTCCTCTCATCCCGGAAAATCCTGACAGACCAGTTGGATACCTTTCAGGCCTTAAACAAGAACTTTATCTGCTCGTACCACTGTCTTTTTTTTTACCATAGAAAGACCTGAGACACCCTTAAGAACTGAGAATCTGACTAATTTAAACAGATGGCTAATCCCAGTGCTGTCTGCAATGGACATCTACATCATCATCAGAAACAGAATAATCTCTTAAAAAGTGGAATCTGTAAGAAAAATGGAATTTCTAAAGGAATGAAGGTAAGGTTTAATTGTTTACCTTAATTGCCTCAATACTGAAAACAAATAGGTAGTTGCAGCATTACTTATTAAGCTAGTTTTATGGCGGTCTTAGTCTCCATTGAACAGGTTGTATGGATGAGGCTTGTGTGTTAAGTTTTATAATCTTGGGAACCGAAGCTGCTTTTTTTCTATCATTCTAAACTGCAGTAAGAGTTGTGAATGCTCATGCAACATACTATTGGTTCCATGGACTAACTAACCTCTAGTTCACATCAAACACATGCAAGCTGAAATGTAGTAGTTTCCTTCTAAAGCTTAACCAATGGTGGAGATGATTTTGCGATGTATTAATCACTAGTGGAAAGCTGTTTTGTCAACCTAAAGTGCGTGTGGAGTAGTTTTTAAAGTGTAATTTATTGCTGTACAACTATAACCAAAAAAAAATGTAGGCTGGGGAAGCTGTCTTTTCTCGACGTTTACATTCCTGCAAGGTTGGTTTAACTGATGCCTGCACTTTGCTGATGCCTACTCTCCAGCCTTGTACTGCTTAAAATCCAAGTCAGTTTACTCGGGATTTTCTCAAGCTGTAGTCTTTGAAACCAGCGCTTCTCATTTATGTGAACATTTTGTAGAACAGTTGGCATGTAACATCTTAAAGAATGAACCACAAAACCTAAGGTACACTTTTGCCAAAACAGCCCAATTCTTAAAGGTTGTCTGCCTGCGATACCTGTTCTGACTGGGAAAGTGCTATCTGTCTTGAAGTGTCCTAATTCTGGATCTCAATGTGATCATTAGTAGAAAGTCTTGTAGTGGCTAGAAAAATGCTGGCTTTACAGCATGGTGTGATGGTGAGAGGGGGATGGAGAAAGTTGCTTTTGAGCCTGAGCACTCACCTGACCATCCCTGTTGAAAGCTTTAGACGATGACTGTGGCGAGGGCTCCACTGCTTTACAAATAAACTGCTATCTTATATCTTTCTCTGAATTGGGCTCTCACACACCTAGCACTCTAATGAAGGCACGCCCAGTGTCGTGCTTAATGATTGTCTGGCTTTAGGTGTCTCCCTTGGTATGGGTGTTTCCCAATCATTGGTTTGTGTAGGATGAGGAAAGCAAAAAAGCTTGTGCAATGATTGAAAAGGCCTTTCTCGGGATTTGCTTCCAGAAACCTAATCTAGCATCCTTTTATATATCACATGTATATCCTCATCATTTTATATATTAGCTATTTGCCACAATGATGTCTGAAATCTTTGCTTTTGGTTTGAGTGGCAAATTTCAAGGACTAAGCCTTGCCATTCAGTTATTGTTAACCTGTGCAAATGAGCAGTTTTGAAAGCAGCAGACTCCCAGGAGGGAATTAATTAGGAACTTCTCCTTAATAGGAAAGACATGGCTACAGAAGTAAAGTAGAATATTACTGAGGGTGAGCAAAACGGAAATAAAGATTGGCCTGAAAGGAGTGGCAAAGAAATGAAGGAAATGTTAGTAGATGTACCTGCTAGATTAGTGAAGCCTTACAGGCACCGTATGGTTGGAGGAGAAGGGGTTTTACCCTGCCGTGTGAAAGAAGCACTGAACCACTGGTAAATACCATCTATGGCTGAGGAAGTGGTGAGGCAGTGAAGCCTTAGAAAGTTCAGGAGGCTTATCAAAGGCAGATTTGTTACGTCTGGGTCTAGCACTGTTCCGAATTACATACCGTTTCCCCTCTCTTCCTGCTTCAAACACAGATTGGGAAAGAAGGAAACAATAACAGACAAGAGTCCTGTATGAACCAGGAATCTCATTCCTGGTAGGAATCTCCCCATTCCTGTCTGGTCTGTTTCCCCGCCCCAGCTGCCTCACCCTGTTCGGTACTTAGGCTTTATCCTATTTTACAGGAACAGATACTGTTCCTTCCTACCTGATCTGTTTACATGGCTTACTGCTGTAGGTGTGTGACTTCACACAGTCTTCCAGTGTGTTTATATTTGCAACACTTCGCTGAGGTGTTCTTCCCACTTTACAGCTGGGATCTGAGGAGCAGGGAATATGACAGCTGGGTGCACAAGGAAGCCTGTGCAGGAACCAGACCCAGGTTTGTCATAATTCCAGTCATCCTCCTCCCTTCCTCATCTTTTACTCTTTCTTCACCTTGCCTCAATTTTCCCTAACACCCTGACACACATGCATGCATGTATATGTACTTTATTGCCTATTCAGTAAATGAATTCACCATTAAACACCTTACATAGGAGGGGAAATACAGTGCTAGGATATTCAGGGGACATGACTGATGATGCTTGTTCTAGCACTTGAGAACTGTAGCAGTTCTGAAACCCTCGAGGTTAGTTACATTTGTGTTACTTCCCAAGGAGGGGAGAAGGGAGACGTGTTCTGGTTCAAGAGAGGCAACTGGTGGTGCAGAGGCCGCAGTGAGAGCATGGCACAGTGGAGGCTTCTAAGCCAGGAATATGTAGCCATAGTTGCACTCAGTTGACTGACTGCAACATCAGGCTTTGTAGAAATCAGCTCCACAAAGCCTTTTTTTCTAGGGAGCCCCCAGGAAGCACTGGCTTCAGAAAATGCTGGCTTTGGAAACACTGCTTTTGAAAACACTGGCTCAGGTACAATTTGTTTTGCATCTTAATGATGTAAGAA
This sequence comes from Anhinga rufa, assembly GCA_013400875.1. Lineage (NCBI taxonomy): Eukaryota > Metazoa > Chordata > Aves > Suliformes > Anhingidae > Anhinga > Anhinga rufa. The sequence continues at coordinate 10,375 of VZTV01015437.1, forward strand.
CATTTTGTGTGTGTATGCATGACAGAAATAAAAAAGCAGTTCTGATACAGCAAAACCCCCAGGTTTCCAAAGAAAGGCTTTTGTTTAATGGGTTGGGGAAGGTTATTAGGGATGATCAAATGTGGGGGAGTAGGGAGGCTCTCTTTGCTTCTAGCAATCTGGCATACCAAGGACAGGAAAGGAGGTAGCTAAGTGATAAAGAAGCAGTGAGGCATCCTACCAGAAGAAAAGCTGTTGCTTTTGGGGAAGAGATATACCACTTTGGGGTGGGATTGCTTGTTTGCATAGCTTCTGTGATTATTTTCAGTCTGACTCACTCAATTCTAGCTGATAGCACAGACTCCCATGTAGTAATGGACAGCAGGCCTAACCACGTCCCCACAACCACGCTGCATCCTTGCATTCATGGGAAGCTGGGCCACAGTAAGACCTAAGCATCGGGAGGTGGGTCGTGGGCCATGTCTTCCACTTCATTTAGTGCTTATAACACAGGCAGGTGCTTTGTGTTCTTCCAGAGCCTGTAGCCTGCACTTGCCTTTATCCAAAGCACAATTCAATAGCTAATCTTTTTATTTATGTAACTGTAGTAGCCAGGAGAAGGTATTTTCCTAGAGATGGTTTCTTTTGCTGTTGATTGGGCGTTGGTTGTAGGGGACATTCGATTTTTAAAACAATAAATATGCATGTCTAGTGGAAACATTTTTTTTTTCCCTACAGTACACATGCAACAACGTTATTTCTTTGATAGATCATTTCCTTGAATGCCTTAGAGAGCCTCCAAGACAGTATAAAGCTATTTGCAAGACCATTTTTTTCTGTTCTGCACTGAGAATGGTTGTAGCTTAGAAGAAACTTGCAGTAAAAAAGGCTACAGCCTTTTCCAGGGCTTTCAAGCTCCTTTCTGAAAGTAAAAGAGAACAGGATGAGATGCAACCCAGTAGCATCTGCCCCACTTATTTAATAGCCTGGAAATGTGATAGCCTCTGGCATTTGGGGGCTCTAATATTCAGAAGTTGATTATATATTCTCTCTGTCCTGCGACATGTGGACCCCCTGCTAACAGTTCTACTCCACTGTTGATTCAGTACTCCAGCAGCCAGTCTCAGTCCCTTCCATGCTTTTGGCTCCCCTGCTTTTCTTCCTCTCCTTCCTGCACTACAATGTCACTTACTCCCCAGTGAAGATCTTAAAAGAAAACATTGATTGTTTAAAAAGAGAGTCATGAAAGGAATATGCCATGCAACTGTTCTCATAGGAATCATTTTCTTGTTTGTTGTAAATGCCCCCTGTAATTTCTTTGTGCTATGTCCTCTCATCTACAGATAGCACTTACTTCACGCACTTTTGCAGTAGTTAGTGTAACTGGGGCATTTTGGATACAAACTCAATATAAATGTTAATGAGTCCTGCGGGGGAAAACAAAAGCTAATTCCCACAATTAGAGCCAGGCGATAAGGCTTATTAATAAGAGAAGAGAAAGGAGGGAGGGTTAAGCTGATCAGACTATAACCTTTCCAAATGTTTGCAGCCTCAGCTGTGCAACCATAATTATCTACCAACAGAATAATTTTTTTCTGAAATATCTTCATTTTTTGGTGTTGCTTTGGGTAAAAACAAAGGGGACTTTTTTGGCCCCAGCCTGTTTCACCTGCAGCACCTACGGCTTTTGGACCTGTTCCATTGTGCATGTATTAGTGGAAAGTGCAATCCCCATAGGCCCTCTGGGTTTCATAGCTGTAGTGACAACAGGAAGATATTGAGAACTGGTTTCCAGTCAGAGTTCTCTACCAATTCCTCCACCTGTTGCTTCAGCTGCAACACAGACATTACCACCTCATCCTCAGTTCCTGCATTCTCTTATCCTTGGTTTCGAGCCCCAGAAATCCATTGCTTTGCACTAACACTCTCATCTAATAATCACAGGTCTCAGATCCACACCCTTGTTTCTGTCATCTACCCTGCTATGTGATGAGCTCAATGCATTGGAAGCAGGAAATGTTGAAGACATCTTTCTGCAAACTGAGATGTGAGCAGTGTGGAGGCACATGTAACAGTCAACGACTCTTGTAGCAATGCTTTAAGTGTGTTGCATGAGACTTTACATGCAAGGCTAGAGATTTTTCACATAGTACAATAAGTAAATTTCCAGTAGGGCTGAAGTCACTACCCTGTCTGCTGGATTTCACTGGGCTAGAGTTAATTTTCTTCACAGTAGCTAGTATGAGGCTGTGTTTTGGATTTGAGCTGGAAACAGTGTTGATAAGACAGGGATCTTTTAGTTACTGCTGAG
>VZTV01015438.1:0-25415 GCA_013400875.1 Anhinga rufa
GAGAAGTTTCAGATTTTACATAGAATTTATAATTTTGATTGGCTGTTAGTTTTGGGAGGATCCTAAACTTTCTACCTATTTCTCTGCACACAGAGTGATCTTCCTGTTACAGGTTTATGCAAAAATACCCAAATGAGGAATTGAATAAATGCATCCTGCACCCACTGGAGAGGCTGTGAGGACCGGGTTTCTGTGGAGCTGCAACTGTCCCGCAGCAGCTCTCCTGCAAGTGCAACTAAACCAGTTGCTGCCTGGTCACTCAGGTATGAATTTGGAGATATTCCTCTAATCTTCTTCTGTAGACTGAGAAATCTTGCACTGGAACCAGTACACTAATCAGTTTTAGCCCAGAAATACCAATTCATACTCATTTTTTTTCTTCCCACTGGAAATCACTTTTATCTTCTGTGCAGTGCAGAGCTGGCGGCAGATTCGGCTCTTCCCCAGGGACGACCTGCCTGTGCTGGAGATAAAAAATCCTCCTTCCTTACTGATTCCTTAATTCGCGTTTGGGAAAATTGCGTGCCTGTTTAATTTCGCTACTTTCTTCCTGTTAATCTCCACCTTGTAAGAACTTGTAAAGAAGTTCAGAGGAATGACGGAGGTTTACACCAACAGTGGAAACTAAACAGCCTCTTTTTTTTTCTTTTTTTTTTTGTATTGTCTAAATAGTAAATGAGATTAAATATGGCTGGTGGCTGCGCTAGCAGCTCGGGTGGCGAGAAGCCAGAGGCGGCTTGGGATGCTCCACTTGTCGCAGAACACTACGTCTTTATAACACCACCTAATCATCCTTTCAGTGTTTTGCTAACCTTGCTTGACCAACCTTCACCCCACCGCTCAGTGAATCAGGCGTTCAATTATCCTGTCCCCTTTTTGTTTTTTAGAAGGAAAAATCAGAGTAACTGCTGAGGTGAAGCGAGACTTTTTCCACCCAAAAAACTGCACCGGCACTGCTGATCGCTTTGATATGAGAAAATGTTATGTAATTCTCCTGGGGATTTGGGGAGCGGGGGGAGATGGTGGTGTTTGTTTTTATGGGGCTAACCCCGATGCCAGTACAGCCGGTGGGAGGCTTTCCACTGACTTAATTCACTGTTGGAGCAGGCCAAGGAGACTCTTGCCCGTTAGTCAAGGACTTCCTGATGGCTCCTGATATCTCTATAGAGCCAGTGCCAGTCGCCTTCGGCAGCCCCAGCAGCCTTTTGTTTTTGTGCGGTGGACTCGGGTGAACCGCAGCGGTGTTGCTGTGCTGTCCCTCGCCCGTACGCGCAGGCGGGAGATGGGCTTTTCCTCCACCTTCCCTGCGTGTGTTTGTCCGTTGGCAGGGTATCTGCTTGTTGGGCTCATCTCCGCAGGCAGCCGAGGGAAAGCAACCACTGAACTTCTGCAGAGAGTCTTCAAAGTGCCTACTAATTATGTAACATTTAATTTCTTGTTTTCATATTCTTTTCGAAGTGGGTAAATAGAAATATATATATATACATACACAAATAAGCAAAACAGGCAATGCCACTAAGAACTCTTTAGTCTTACTGAGTCTCCTTCCAGCTGCACCCAGGAGTTGGCCGTGAGCTTTGGAGGGCACCGAGGAGACCGTGCCGGCAGGGGAGGGAGGCTGTTGGGAGAGGAGGGGTCTGGCACCACCAGCCTTGAGCTGAGTTTAGCTGGTGGTGTCTTACGCATTAAATCATGGATTGCTTTGCATAACCTTTTGCTGAATACGGCCTTGTACCACTTATGCCAGAAAGCTGCACTTAGCACTTAAGTCCTGGTAATACAAACATTATCTCTGGTCCCTCTTAGGTCCACGCAGAGATACCTTCACGTGCGTGCTGAACCCTGCTCCGAACCCTGTTAAAGTTAATGTGCTGAACTGAAGGATTACAAATTACAGTTGAATATTTGATGAGGGCAAATAATTTCAAATATTGTGATGGACTAAAATAAAGAAGGCCAGATAGGAGTGAGCAGCTGCCTATCTGCCTTTCTCTTGCTTAGGCCCTTTCATGGCTTCTCTTAAGCGGACTCTTACTATTAATTTCTGCTGTAAGCAGGGGGAGGAGCTGTAAAGAGCGTAGCTTTTGCTAAAATGTCATTGCAAGCTGTTACTATTAAGCAAGCCTGGAGGAGGAATGAGGGGAAACAACGCAGTGGTGTGCGAGGCACTGCGATGCTTTTGTTCTGTGCCACCGCAGCCTTCAGAGCCGAAGCAGAATTTTAGCCGTGCTGCGGTGACATTTGTAAATGAGAACATGGCAAGGCCCTTAGTTTGGCCGGAATAAAATGCTCTTTTTAGGGAGATGGGTGGGGGGGTGTGAAGAAAGAGTCTGGCTTAATGAAAAAGGGGAATCAGTCCAGCGGGAAAAACAAAAAAAAAAGGGTTTAAGAAGCAAAACAGAATTTAGAAAGAGCATGCATGCCAAAAAGTGAGAGCGATCAACACAGGAGAAAGGGTCTTGCAGAGGCAGAGTGCATAGGGCTGGCAGGGAAGGGACAGCAGAGAGGGGGGAAAAGGCTTCTGGAATGGCACAGAGGCTTAGAAAGCTAAAATGAAAACAAAAGGCCAAGGGGGAACATTCAAATGGATATAAGGAAGAATGAATGGCTCTAAGGCATCTCAAGAATGTGTGTTACAGTCTCTGAACTGAGGATCTTTTTAAATTTGTTATGAATTTTATCCTACATTCTGTTTTGCTATTTGATACGAGACTGTTATGAGGAAAATACAACCCCCACTTCAGGATGCTGACATTATTCCCTTGGATTTCATGGAGCCGTAACATTGCTTAACATTTCCTTTCATTTCACTGAGAAGGTGACAGATTGATTGTGGGCATCTTTGACCCCCTGTTTGTGCACAAGGTCTCTCTCTCTGTGCTATAACAAGTGCAAACTGTAAAACATATATAAGCAAATTTTTTAAACTGCAGGCATTCATTTAAAGACCAAGACGAGCAGCTCCCCTGTCCCAGCACGAACCCAGTGCAGCAGCCCGTCCCATCTCGCTGCAGACAGGATAAGGAGCAGAGGTGGGCTATTACCTTTGTTTTTTCATTTCTGCCTCTTGCTGCCTCTTGCCTAATGAGGCACTGGCTATTTGTGAGCACTGAACTGCTCAGGCAGAGCTTGAAGTCTGCTGCAGAGCTGACTCTTACACATCGCGGTTGTCGGTAAGGTGTGGAAAAGGCTATAGAGGAATGCCAGCACATCCATCCTGGAGGCCAGGGTAAAACTAACCCATTAGAAATAACCCCTAAGCTTTACTAGATTCCACATCAAGGGGGAAAACACCTGAGGCTTCATTTATCTTTGCTCTCAGAGGGGGTTTGCAGCCTCTCCTCCCCTCAGCAGAGCTCTGCCAGATGAGGCGCCTGCCCTGTGGGCACGGCAGAGGGGAACCATTTAACCATCCATGAAATGACAGAGTGAGTCTCTGTGAGATTTGCTGCTCCAGCCATTCATGGGTAACCCCGACTCCTTGGTTCTGCTATACTCGTGTGCCATGAGATGCAGCTTTAGGGCACCCCGTGTGACCCACATTGCTCCTTCATCCTTCCAGGCAGGTTGTCCCATGGGGGGGGCTGGAAATTTGGGTAGGAATAGAGTCCCTGGAATTTTTTTCTGTCTTTAATGAGGATTGGAAAACATGTCTTCTAACACTAAGCCTTACAAGCAAAGGCTTTGACTGTCAATATAATTATAGCCTGAATTGATTATTAAGTTATTGCAATTTTGTTGGATTGTGTTTTGATGTTTACTTACAAGAGCTGAACGTCCGCTGGTGGCCCAGGCTGCCCAGAGAGGCTGTGGAGTCTCCTTCCCTGGAGCCATTCCCACCCCGCCTGGACGCGGTCCTGTGCCCCTGCTCTGGGGGTGCTGCTCACGCAGGGGCTGGACGGGGGCAGCTCCGGAGGGCCCTGCCAGCCCCCGCCGTGCTGGGATCCTGTGATCTGGCCAGGGTTTTTGTAACCAGGTCTTGTGGTTTCACTTCAGAGATTTACAGTTGCCCAACAATACAGTGATTTCATTAAATACGGGCTTTAAGTAAACCTCCAAACTGAAATTCATCTGCTCTGACATCAGATCCATGCAAAAATGGGGCACATGGAAAACAGGACATGAGATTGGGCTATTAAGAATAATTAATACTAAATTTAATTGACAATTACTTAGCAAGAGTGATATTTGGCTTTAAAAGGCCATCTATATTTATGGTGCTACATAGTACAATAAAAAATAACAATCTGTTTTACTGAGATGAACATAAAGCGGTAACAAATGCAAATGCTGGGCTCCTTTTATCTGCAGGCAGTTCTCTCTCTCGCTGAGCAGTGCAGGTAGAGGATGGCTGGTACACGATGGCTGGTACACGTACGTTAATCAAAACTTCAGAAGGCGTCTTCTAATTGTTTCTGCATCAGTACAGACTGGATTTTAGTTCTTTTGGGAAAGGAGGCAATAGCTTTTAGACTTGGTGTTATTTACATATAAAAGGTTCATCTGTTCGTGTTAACAGGCTGTGTGGCGTAATCACTTATCCACAGCAGGTGACTCATATAGGCTGTGTGTACATATATACGTATATTCTTTCCCCGTCACTTTGTGATGCCTTCAAGTATTTTCTACGTTGCTTCAGTGTTTAAACGCTGATCCTGTACAACCTCCTTTGTTCCCATGTTCGCAATATTGCTCCTCATACACTACACCTTCCGGCACATCACTTTCTTATCCATTGGCTATTTTCCCCACTCTGTGAAGCCTTTAGATATGGGTATAAAGGAAAGGAGATAGAGATGAACAAAATAACTAAAGAATATGTAATGGAATGTATTTTAAAGAAAAACCCAGCAACATAAGGAATCAGTAACTAATGAGTAGGAAGTACCATACAGTATGTCATTCATTTAGCCTTCTCTGTACAGGGTAGTACCAGATGGTGCCCTGAGGGACTTGGATGTTCCCATCTATGTTCTAACGCTACTAAAGAGGTGAGATGAGAAAAGGAGATGAGATAGATAACACCAATCTGCCCAGCAGAAAAATGATTATGATTACATAACTAATGACCCAGGGAATTAGACAATATCAAAAATAGGAAGCATGCCAATTTGTGCTGCGGCACGTCTGAGCAGCAAAAGCAATGTGAAGAGGGTATAAGAAGAGTTTATTTGAATGTATAGTGGTTATGAAAAAAAAGAAAGGGTTCCTTATAAAACAGTCAAAACCATTCGGTTAATTCGACAGCAATTTCTCTAGATGTCAGCTGATAAAACTCCACTGTTGTGTATTATTGCAATAATACTAACGAGGATGCACATTTACATGTTCTTTTTTCTTTTTTGGTATTTAGTTCGGCTGGGAACTTGTTAGACTCTGATTCTCCTCCAGTTACGTTAAATAGTTTTCCTGTTGAACGCAGTAGTAACAGGATTGAGACCTTAGCGCTGCTACTGAGGAAAAGCAGCTTGTGCCTCGTCTGTAGGAGAACTGTCAAACTGCTTCTTACTCTGCTTTATGGCAGACAGTTTAATGCTCGGCTCCGGTTCCTACAGGCTTTGTGGCGTTAGGAAATAGCTGGAGGACTGTGTGTCATGGAAGTGTGTCTGGTGTAAGTGGAGGTCTTGGTCAAAGACCTTAGGAAAGGAGGGGGTCACGGCACCACAGGCAGCTGAAATATTCCATGTTGGAATATTTTGCAGAGAGGAATATTGGATGAAATTTTAGACTGCTCAGAAAAAGGCTTTGTCTAACCAATTTCCCTCCCCTACTTGTTCTGATTTTTATTTTCTTTTATTTTGTTTTGATGTCTGGGAAGGGATTGCAAGCTCCTCATTTCTGCTGTAACATCCTGATGCTAGTGTCTAAATACAAGTCTATCAGATATTTTGATTTCTAAAACTAACTTTGTTGTGCAGTCCTACAACACGGGTAGCTTAGAGTCTGGCTGTAAAATGTGGAGCAGTCCAAAATGATATAAAATGCAGCTTTTTACCATCTGTTGGAAAATGTTAATGAGCTGGTGATCTCATTCCATATTTTAGACAGGTGTCCACATCCCCAAAAATGTGACTAGAAATGACATCTTTGTTGACAGTCTCATCAGATTAATTGGACTTCAGGACTGAGCTAATTCTCACATCAAGAGGCTTGAGAACATACTGTCGGAGCTGTGTGAAGAACCTTGAACTCCTGTTTCTTGTGCTGTCGCCAGATCATAACAGCTTTGATGGACTGGATTAGGAAATCAATATACACACATTGACATGCTAATCCCTTCAGGGACACTCATTAAATAACATTCAGAAAAAGGGGCCATAACAGTACGCGTAGAATCAATGGCGGCAGCAGAGTATTAGATTTTGTTTGGTTTGGTTTTTTTCAAAGGAGTTAACATAAATGCATATAAAATATTAAAAATATGTATCAAACTCCTGAAAGCGTGAAATTTGGCATTAAAATGGACCTGAAGCATTAAAAGTATGAAAAAGGGTCAGGTTTTAATTGTACATATGCGTTAATGTGAAGAAACTCGTAGGAGCGAAAGGGATCTGCTGGGTCACGAGTTCAGTCCTCTGCTGTAGGAGATATCCATGCTGTGTAATACCTCCCATAAAGTGATCAAGCACCGTTTTAAAACTAATTAGAATTTTTATCCCTTGGGACTCTGCTCTGTAACCTTTCTCCAATAATGGGTAGAGACCTTCATCTAATTTCAGACTAAATTTACTCCTGGCTAATTTATATTCACTTTTTTCCTCTTACAAATCCTTTTTCCTTGTTGTTCACAAGGTGTATTTACAAGCAGGGGCGTCTACTCTCAGTTTTTGCTCTGTAAGGCTGAACTGGCAAAACTTGGTGAATATTGTCTCATCGAAGCATTCCTGTCCCTCGTTCATCACAGTAGCCCTTTTTTGCGTGCCTGTAGGAGCTCAGTCTTTCTGAACATCAGTGACACCGCTCTTTTTTGCGTTCCACGTGCACGTCCCCATCATACTTCACCACCTTCAATTCCTTCCCTTGTACAAAGCATATTCGTTTGTAAAGGTCTGCTACAGAACAAGAGCTGAAAGATCAGACCTTTCCAATAGAAGGGAAAATCTAAACCCAGGATTTTAGGCTGAACGCACTGATGCCTGTTGAGGCAGGGGGTCCTTGACCCACAGCTCCTGCGAGGTTCTGCAGGTGAAAGCTTCCAGCCTTGCTGCAGGACAGTCGATGTTTCTCCAAGGAGCCTGCCAGGGAGGTGGCTGAAATCCTGCCAGTACAAGTGTTTTGGTAGTGCTATGTTTGCCCCAGGTGTTCTGACTGCGATGAACCAATGTTTATCAGTGGGGAGGGGGAAAAAAACCTAAATCACTGAAATGTTCTGAGTAAACTCTGACTTATATTTTATTTTTTGGACTTGATTTTCAATCTGTTATGAGCTGCTGACCCTGTATTTAAATAAATAGAACTACCTTAGTCTTATACCATTCTAGAATTTGCAGCAGAGATTGAAATCATTGTTAATACTTAAATATTTTGTAAAGAAGAAATATGCAGAATCAGATTTTCAGATGGGATATTTTAACCCCTCAAAGCATACTTTTTTTCCCCCAGCCCATTTATATGGAAATGACAGTGTGTGTGATGCTGAGTGTGTCAGTTTTAGTCTGTAAGTTACACATAATTGATTTTTTTTTTTCCTGTGGAGAACAATAGTTCTCATACAGCTCGTCTGAAGTACCCAAGGTGACTGAATGCCATATTTTGGAATTCTTTAAAAGGTTGTTGACCAAAGCCCCAGTGTGCTGCTGTTACGTAGGTGTATTTATTATTCTTACCTAGTGACTTACTTCCTATTAGGTAATAACAACTGCAAGTCCCAGCTAAATGAAATAAAAAAAAAAGGATTTAAGATGTTTTGGGAACAAAGCAGAAAAGGGAAGGACAGCAAAAAATTTGGAAGTCTTCATTCTAGTTCTTCACCCAGTCTCATGCTTATGATTATAACTTAAAATACGCAACCAACCAGCAAGACTTCTGTGGTGTAGTGTTCCATAACCCTGTGTATGTTGAGATTAAAATGTTGTAATGACTCATTATTCTAACGACTTACTAATCTTAAAAATATGTAAAATCTCACATGTTTAGAAAAAGGCAGGGTATCCCAACACACAAAAACCCCCAGATATAAAGTGAAATGGGCCATAACGTTTATTTCTTGGTTGGATGTGCAAAGAAGCTACACTGTTCTTTGTAGCTGCCTTCCATGGTGAGAAGGACAAAACACGATCTCCCTGAGCTTACAAGATGAAGTAAAAATGAGAGTACTTTAATTCTTTTCTTTCCTAATTGCTAATTGTCGGACAAGGTGTGGTGATAGTAATGTATAATGGGGGGGCTGGGGGAGAGGAAAGAGAGAAATAGTGTCAGGAGTCTGAGAAAAGTTAAAAAGGGCGCATCAGGACGCTTTGGCAGTCAGCCCCAAGCCCCCATTAATAGGACCATGTTATGGACAGTGGGGAATTTGGCTCTGTCTGTTCATTAGGCGTTGGACAGCAAGTTCCTGCTCTTGCAGAAACAGCTGTCACTGAGGGTTGCAGCCAGTCCTGCTCCTTGGGCGAGGCACCGGGAGGCTTTTCTCAGGTAGGAGAGGATCATTCTCATCCCTCCAGGATGCTGATTGTTCCTGTTCCATGGGATTACATTATCAGTTTTGTCTTCAAATAAACATCTTACAGAGTTTTCCCAACTGTGAATTATAATTTTTCTCTTCATTTGATCTCTCCACTCCTTCTTGATCCTCAAAGTAGGCATCACGTGACTCCTTTTAATTGATTATTTTGCTGTTATCTGTTTCATCTAGCGTTATTAGCAAGTGCCTTCTTATCTCATTTTGGAAGGTTTGTTAACAGAGAGATCAGCTGGATCGATATCCACAATATAGAGATGCTAATTACTTCGTCTACAGCTATGTTAACTTTTAGTCCTCCTTGCCAATCTTGCACGCCACTGTAGCGTGAACTTTTGATAGACTCTCAAAATATGCTGCATATTTTAACTCGCTTTGTTGCTGTATATTATATATGTAAGATTTAGCCTCAACTGAGACAATCCCTAGAGTTTTTGGAGAAAATCTGAAGTTTCTGGGCTCTTTTCTGATGTAAATAACAGACTTGATCCGCTGCTGTCTTGCATCCCGTGGTACTGCAGTGTTGGCAGAATGTTGTATAGAAGAATAGGTGATCCATCTTGTACTCTGTAGTTCTGCCCACTCCATTTATACAGGTTTCACAAAATTGTTTTTGTAGGGCCAATGTAGTTAAATCATTCTTGATGGCTATGTAAATTGTCTTACTCTGGGTTCAAGAGTGACTTATTTTAATAAATAGGTAGAAACTTGCACTTTCTTCAACCTGATTTAAACTAAAGTATGAGAACCTTCCTGCATGAATTATGCTTGAGTTAAGTCATTTTTTAAAGTATATCTTAAATATAGTTCAGGTAAGGTGGGGGAGGAAAATTGTTCATAAGGTTTCTAGCAAGCTGCCATGTAAAAGTTCACTGTTACCACTGGTGAGGAGCATTAATTTACGAAAGAGATAGATGATTTTATTTATTTTTTATTTTATAAGGAAAGAGAAATTTATGTGGTGAGGTAGAATATTTGGTAGAGAAGAATAGCAGATTATTTTAGGTACAGGTGACAAGATGACAGATGGTATAGAGAATGTTGTGTAAATATTAAAGCAGATATGAGGAAAGGCATAGGAAAAGTTGAATGGAGAGTCTGGAGAAGGAAGAATAGATAAATGGGCCAGGTCAAGAGCATGGCAGCTCTTGCGTGTGGTAACAGAATTTTTGTTAATGTGTGGAATAGTAAATTGCTGGTGAAATCAAAGACGAGGTGATAGAACCGCAGGAGAAGAATGTGACTAGTTTGTCAGCTCATGGTTTTTGATTAATTCTCTTCTTTTTATCTAAATCTCTCCCCTTTCACACTAGTTGCAAACTCATCAGTAAGGAATTTAATTCTGAAGAGAAGTATTTTGTTATATTGAAAAGGATGGATCAACGGATTATAGTACAGATCTTGTAGAAAATAACAGAAATCTCTACTTAAACTTGAAATATTGCAATATTATCTTGATACCCTTTACAATGATAGGTTTGATTGTGAAATGCCTCTACTTTGATCTTGCCTTTTCATAACAAACCTGAGATCACTGAGTAAATATGAATACAGGGAACACTGTCTTTGTCTTTTTTAGTTTGTGTTGTGTTTAAACAACTTGTCTTTGTGTCTACAGAACAACAGCTAGCTTTTAAAGAGGGCAGAGAAAGCCACACCATTAGCTTTCCTCCCTTTCCCCATTTTCTCAAGCCTTAGGTTTGAATAGAAATGTGTAAATAATTGGTCAATGAAAGGGAGGAGGAGCTTACTGACAATCACGCGTAAGCACTCTTTCAAGGTCAGATCTGGAGAACAACCAAAGGGATCTCCTGTGAAGTTTGTTATCTATCTGTTCCAACATTGTGCTACTAATTTTGTACTGCTCTAGGAAAATGGCAGACCTAATTTTATATAGATATGTGTGTGTGAGTGTGTGTATTTGTGCAGCTCAGAGCTTGTCTACATGTACACTGGAGACAGCATTGAACGCAATGATCAATTTGATAGACTATCACAAAACACGTATAAAACACTCCTTGTTCTAGTAAATTATAATTGTTTCTTTTTTTATCTATCCTGAATAAATTGTAGAGACACAAAATGTCATTAAGTGCTCCTCTTTTGCAACTTACCATTTTCACATGTCCAAATTTCAATATTAATATTGTATTCCTTTGTGAATTGAGCTTTTATTCATTACATTCCTTTTTAGTCTAATAGTTATTATTATGCTGCTCATACTTATCTTCAGAGCTAATTATAGTCTTTGGCTACCTTCTTCTGGAATATAGATACTGATAGATATTAATAACACGTACCTTGCTCTCCAGCCAGCACTTAGTTCCCAAGGATGCTGTGATTTTTGTCCTCTTACACTGCTTAAATGTCCCAGTTCTTTTTGCATTATCATTTTGCATTGTCATTTTGCCATAGTGCATACATAAGCATTATCTACTAGAAATCTCTGCAAAGAGAGATCACAGCCCCTCCCTCCCCCCGTCGTTGGAAATCCCTTAATATAGCCATGTACTGTCAACTTGCACATAATGAAAATGTCAATAGTCCTCAGATTGGAACAGTTAAGGTACTGAAACAGATGTAGCCCAATACAAAATAAATCTATTGAGCAGATGAAGAAGGAGATGGCTTGGTCACACAGTCATTAAAAAAAAATAATAAAAACAACCCCCAAACCTAAATTAAACCATGAAAATACTGCTAGCGAGATCACACTGCAAACAAAGCAAAGCGATAGACTCTGGCCCAGAAGAGTCTCGTTTAGTGTGATGCTGCAGCCTGGCTCCAGAAGGATTGAAGGGAATGAGATATTCGTGCCTACCCCTGCTGCTGGCGGATGGCAAACCTTGTAATTCCCGTTTAATTTCTCAGCTCTTCTGACCAGAATACAGGAAAGAATTATAATTTTGTTCAACCTTCACCTTTCTAAATCCTTTGAAGGTGGGATAGGAGTTAGAGAGAGAAGCTCTGGTACACGTGCTAATTACAGGCATGATATGAAATGTTTAGATAAAATTATTGAAACTGTGGGTACCACTTTTCTCAGTGTGTATCCCTGAACCGTGAGCAGGCAGACCTAAGCTTGTCCTTTCGTATAGCATTCATGCTTTTGGGTTAGCTTCTTCGCATTAAGATGGTGCTCAATCAAGAGACAAGGTCAACACCTGAAGCTGCTTGGAAAATTTAATACCCTTTAAACAATGTTTTGAATTTTCTTTTTTTTTTTCTTATCAGGTCTTTGTAGATCAATGTAAGTAACACACAATTGGTTAATACTTGCAAAATAGTCATAAAATTACCTGAAAGCTACTGTTCAATAATCAGTGGAAAAATAGCTTCCATTAAAGTGACTAAAAGGTCACACGCATCCCGGGATTTATGAAGAGGGTGGTATTCACACAATTTATGCAATTTAGAAATTTCAGGGAGTACAGAGAAGACTCAGAGAATGGTAAAGCGGTTATAAAATTTGTCTGTCAGTGGGAGACCGCAGGTGCAAAGTGAATATTAACAATTCACCAAATCAGTCTCTGCTTTTCCCTATGAGGACCCAAATCTGGATAATCAGCTACTTTCCAAAGTTACCATACGATGCTTGTCAGGGGAGAAAAAAAAAAAAAAGTCGTAGTCTTAACAGGCTAAATTAACCATTTCAACAACTGAATATTTTTTGTGGATTTTCTCTCAACAGCAATTTTTTTTTAAGAAAATTATTCCACCTCTTGCAAGGCCTGCTTTAGCTCAAGCAAGGATTCATTCAAAAGGCTTCCAGGGCCAGTAATAGCCCATGAGGTAAAATTAATGACTAGTGTAGATATCATCAAGGTTTCTAAACTACTTGCAGTCCTATAGAATTTAACAGTACTCATGAATAAAGTTAAGGTCCTTCTGGAAATACATCTTTTAAATTCAATAGTATCTGAATAAAACTGGGGTAAGAGGAATTGCTCATCCATGTGTTTACAGCACGCCTTATTTACTTTACAGAAAATAGCCAGGATCAGTAAGGATCTTCTAAAACAAATGTATCTCAGTCTCACCTCTTTGCATGTACTTGAAAAGGGAATGCTAATCCCATTTTTCCATCATTTCCTAGCTTGCCTTGCCTGCACACATACTCTGAGATCATGATTTTCCTCAACATATCCACTCTGAAATGACTGAAATACAGATTGTTTGTATTGACCTTCTCAACGGCTGTTTTAGTCCACGTTGTATATCATGTTTATCTTTGAAATTGCTTTTAATTCAATATCCTAATAATTCTATTTCTGTGGTGACCGCTTTGTTTTCCTATGAGCTGTGTGGCGTTGATATCCTGCAAGGACGTCTAGGGAAGACACGGCCCATATCTCTATCAATGCGAGATAATCTTATTAATAAGTGAAAAAGAAAGTAGTATGTTGTTCAAAAGATAATTAAAAGACAAGTAACACCATAAAGAAGTGTAACAGCATTGAGGAGGTTTTCTTGTTCTCTAGAAATTCTCATCTCTTTGAAGAGTATTTACAGGACTTCTGGAGAGCAGTAAGATTAAGTGACTATACCATCAAATATTTCAGTTCTGTGGATGGTATATGTTACTCATGAGTGACATTCTTGTAAATTAGTCCTTGCCAGATGCTTTGTCTTGTGGCCTAAATTGCTGTAAAACCCATTAAGATATATTATGCACATAAAAGGGATAGAGTAGTTGCAGAATCATTGCTGTAAGGGATTATATGTTACTTGATTGTTATCCATTGAACAAAAAGAATTTCATCATCCCACTTGAATCTTACTTTAGATGCTTGTGTTTGAATCCGCAATGAAGATTAAAGGCCATAGTCGCAATCTGCTAATGTAATTCCTTGTCTTATATTATTGTTCATTAAACAGTGGTTATTCCTTTGTGCTTTTGTTTCTGTAAAAAGGTATCATGGGAGCCCTGAAGTATCTGCGTCAATATTTAAATCACCCTTATCTGGGCAAAAGGGCAGCTGTTGTGGAAGGGCGTCCTTGCCCGTGCCCGTGACCCTCAGATGCTGTCCTTGCCCCTGCCTTCACCCGTGTGGCTGTACCATCGTCTCCCCAATGAAACACACTCCAGACTAAGCAGGACAGAGCTTATTTATTAGCAGATCAAAATGATGTCGTATTTACTTTGAGATTCAAGGCTGCAGTTTGGCATACATTACGTGTCTATCACTGTTTTACAAGCACTTGATTGCAAGCTGATGTAGGCTGGCATTATTTAGAAATTACTGGGACTTAGATATTCTCTCAAGAGCTGAGTCAGACAATAACACTGCTAACCCTGGGCTTGTGTAGCATAGAAGTGTAACCCAGCAACAGTATGACCTTAGCACATGCATCCAGATTTTTTTCTCTTTTTTAAGTTACACTATTTATTTATTTATATACTTGATATAGATTACAATAATACAAATAACATTTTACAAGTAATCTAAAAAAGTATTTCCCAGCATAATTTCTGTGAATATCAGCTTTCTTCCCTGGGAATCCATGCTAATTACCTCCTGTTATGTTATGTTATGAGTCCTTGGTTCAGAGTTAAAAACCTCAATGAGTGTAGGAGAAAATGAATGAGTTTAACCCACCTTTGATCCATCTGCCTTAGTTTTCCTTCAATTAGTTTGTTTTCACTTGAAGATCTGCAGTTTCCTTCCTTAAAATCTTGGCATTGGTTAGCTCTGAAGAATGCCTCTGGGAATGGACAGCATTTGCCTTTCAGGTATTTCAAAATATCTTTTTTCCATGTAAGCGGTTGCTGAACATTTCACCAAGTGTTTCTGAGTTGCCACCAAGTTGGCTGAGCTCCTGCGAGGGGTGATGTGGCCGAGAGGATGAAGGACTGGACCCTTCCAGGCTATTTCTGCTATGAGGCAAGTCACTTCTTTCAGTAAAAAAGAGCTTGTGAAAACTGACGGGCTCAGATTTAACGTGCTCTACAGACTCTGTTTCTCATCTGTTTCTTTGATGGTGGAGAGCCACATTTCCTTGCCTCTGAAGGATGGTTGAGCTCTCCTAAAATCAGTGTGTGTGGGGGGTGTCTCTGGGTCCAGTTGGCTTCCTAGATAATTCAAGTGAGAAGGATTCAGCTTGACTAAAAGCCACATGGTCAGGTGTCTGATGATATCACCCTGGCACAAGTAGTCCCTTTTTAATCCTGAAACTACTGCTCTGGTTAGTCTGAAATGCAGATACTGTGTTTAGCATCCTGGCTCTGTATGTTGTTGTGTGGTATGTCCAAGGAGGATGAAATCTTCCTTTGCCTTTCTCTGTGGTTCACTTTTCCACAACTAAATTTTCCTTCTTTCTACATTTTTTTAAAGAGAAAAGTGGCAACTATACACTCGCTGGGGTACCTGTAGATCGGTGCCAGTGTCACACGTGTGTCCTTGGTAATGCAGCCTCAGCAGGGCGTGAGTACGAGGTGAGATGGTCTTGTGTCACTGCAAATGGTAAGAAAATGCTATGAAGAGAATGTAGATTGAACCACTTTCCTGTCCTTTCAGGTAGAAAG
Source organism: Anhinga rufa (assembly GCA_013400875.1). Classification (NCBI taxonomy): domain Eukaryota; kingdom Metazoa; phylum Chordata; class Aves; order Suliformes; family Anhingidae; genus Anhinga; species Anhinga rufa. The sequence goes on from VZTV01015438.1 coordinate 15,204, forward strand.
CAGATAATACCTCAGGGCTTTATTGTTATTCTGTTTTTCTAAAAACAATATACTAGGAAATGTCTGTATCTGCTGTAATGCGCCTCCTTTCAAGTTCAGTCTCGGATCTCTGTTTCTTTGGGAAGACAATGAGAGCATGGGGATGGTTTTAATATTAGTTTATAATCCAAACATGGTTTCTTTTCAAATAGAAAATAGCTCCTTATGCTGAACGATGCTGAAATGCATGCAGGGTTCAGAAAGCAGCTTGTATCTGGTTTAAGTTTGGAAAAGGAAAAATTTAAGAAATGACAACTGTGTAGATTTCCTGGTTCTTTTTGGCATGTAAGTCTCTTAGAAGATTAGATGTTGGTGTGATTTCATGCTGTGTAATATCACGTCATTGGTAGGGTTTCTTTGGTAATAGAATACGGATTTTATGAAGTAGAGCGGCCGCTAAATCAGACTGCATGAAAAGCCAGGTTTTAGGTCTTGTAATAGTGGCACTTCAATGAGAAGCTTAACGACTCATGTTAAAGGTAGTGCTGCTGCCTAGAAGTGTCTCTCAAGCTACAAAGGTGTGGGACAGAACTGCCAGTGGAGGAAAAATACCTTAGAAATAAAATCTGGTTCCTTAGTATTTACACCAACTATGTCTATAAGCAACAGGATAAGATCCTTTCGCTCACACGTGAATAATTAGAAGGAAAAACTGGTGACTGCTCTTTCTTTCTTTTTGACTATCTATTAAAAATCAGCTTTACTGATTGTAAAAATCAGTACTGATTTTACCGATTTGTAAAAATCGGCTTTTTACAAAAGGAAATTTTAAGTCAGCATTTGGGGACTTTATGGTAAGTTCCAATTTGTGGCAAAATATATTTTACTTCAATTAATTTTTAAAAAGCTTGGAAGTCTACTGGACATGGAGATAGAATACATTTTTTCTAGAATTTTTCTCCCCAGTGACGTTAATAGCACTTTTACTGAAACAGTAATAAGGTCATTGCAATTATTCATTATTATTTTTGGTTATGTGTTGATTAAAAGCAATTGCAAGCTCGCGTGAAAACAACTGCCAAAACCTCCCAAGTCTTAGGGCTTTTCCACTAAAAAGTATTTTGCAATGCTCGCGAATGAGGAGCTGAGGTTACCTGTGCATGTGCTGGGGACGGAGTGATTAGACAGAGATCCTGAATGTGGCTCCAGTTAGAAACAGGGGAAGAAAATTTGACCAAGAAAATGTTTGTTTCTACCATTTCCAGGGAGATGGAGCTTTAGTCACCTTCTCTTACAGGGGAAAAAAAAAAACCCACAAGCTGAATGCGACAGGATTTGAAACATTATAGAGATGAAATAGTTGTCCCAGACATACCCAGACAGGACAAGTAGATTCATGGTGTTGTTGAGCCACTTGGTGTGTCTGATAAGTCAGGCTGGCAGAAATGCTGCTTGATGTGCGCTCTGTTTATGTGCCTGAAGTTTCTAGACTGGGCACGTATAGACCGTATAAATTCAGCGTTAGATTTGGGTGTTTGTTCTTGGGATAAATATCCACCATGGATCCCCAAGGCCTCAGCCTTCTGTTCTATGCAAACTCACTCTTTCTCGTTAACTAGTGATGCGGGCTGAATCAGCGTTGTTTTGCTGATGCTGTTCAGCTCCACATCACCTGTACTCATTTACTTCCTCGCTCAGCCCAGGCTGTTCTGTGGTCCTGGCTGTCCCTGGGCTTCGAGCTCAGTGGCACGGCTCACGGCCTGGCCCCTACAAAGGGTTTGTGCTGGCAGTGGTACCTCTTTGCATCCTCTTGCTTTGAATTCGAAGCAGGAAGCCTCGCAGACAGCAGGTGTAGAAGATTGCTGTATCTAGGACCACCAACACTGTTTTATTTTCATATGACGTTGCTTGAGGTAGAGGAAGCAGTTCTGTGACTCTCTACTGATGCATGACTTTTCCCTGAAGGTAGTTTTCTTTTTAATTTTTTATCATATCCTGCAGATGGTCGTACGGGCTTTCAAGAGGATGGGACAGCTGTTTTCTTACATTTATGCAGAGCGTACGTACTGAGCCAGTCATTGCCCTACACAGCAAATGTATGTGACCATACTTATCCTTACGATCTGCAAATTACTGGGACCAGTTGTTTAAGCTGAAATCATTCACGATTCCGTGCAAGACTGGCATTTAAATGTTTATGTAGTGGGCTGAAACAGAGGTTTTCTAGCATATAGAATAACACTTATGGAACGACGGTACACAACCCCTGTCCCCACTTGAGCAGAGAAGTTGAGTAGGTAGGCAAAAATCTGAGAGCAGAATGTTTCTTCTGACTTTGTAAAAATGATGCTAACCAAGGCAATAACAGTGTAGTCACATCTTCTCTCACAGAACCCTGCTTCACTGGCCTGGGCAGGGGATACATGGAAACTGTGACTGCCTGGGGACAGAGCCTGGGCAGTTTTCTCTTCAGAATGTCTGAGAACAAGCAAGTGCAGAGCTACGGCAGGTTTGGGGGGTAAATATAAAGCTACTAAAAGACTTGTGCTTCCTCTTTCCTCCTTGCCTTTCCATGATCATTTCTGAAGGACTCCGCTGGCTGGTAGATGAACTTCTTGTACTCTCTTAAAGCCTTTCCAGCTCTTTGCTGGGAAGGAGGGATGAGAACTGAGGGAGACTGTGGTTCATTTGAGGTGCCCTCAATGGGCACTTACAATTAACAACTGAATGCATCAGTTGCTTTAAATAGCCTGACTACAGTCATTCATAAGAATAACAAAAGGCGGCGGACTGATTAACATTTGGTGGAGTTTGAATGTTGAACTTTTTTCAGATTTATGGGGGCGAGTTAGGAAGTCTTTCTCTCTCCCACACACACATCTGTTTACAAGTTGGGGATGGCTATTTAGGAAGAGTGACACGGGATTTTGCCCAGACTGCTCAGTCCAGTAAGCTTTTGGCTGTTTTAACTGCTTTTATTTGGAACTGAATTATCAAAGTGTAACGAGCAGAGAGCAGCAGCGATCTGGATTTGGGCACTCACTGGTATCCCCTTCTGGGGTAAAATCAATTTGAAGGAACTGGCCCATATTTACAGCTGTTGAGCTGTGGGGCACAGCATTGAACAGAAATCTCAATTTTAAATGAGTATATACAAGACAGAAAGGTTTAATTTAGTGGGAGAATGTGGATAACAAACCTGCCCTATTCACTTGCTTTGCAATCTGTGGATTAGATGGACTTCATGTGTGACTAAATATTCACATATGAATGGCGATGGTCTGAAATCAGAATCCTGCCCAAAAGGTAACTACATCTGAGCACTCTCTGCAAATTTGAGTTAAGTAGGAAATGCAGCCGTGCACTTGTTTACAAATCAAACTAAACGTAAATAAATAAATGCACGTTTACAATTAGGTTTTGATCAGAGAGCTCCTTTTAACGATGTCTGTGAACAATTTCGGGGATTGTGTTGCTACATTTCCTGCGATGAACGTGTTCATGAACTGAGGCAATTTTTGAGCATGACCATTTATTTCAAATGAATGGATTAAAAAAGCTTTAGGAAAGCAGAAGGTGTGGATTTAAATACAGACTGTAGGAATTGCTGCTGTGAAATCTAGAATTCAATCTTGGTTTATCATCCTAAGCAAAAGGTGGATTTCTAGTAATGGATTGTCAGTTTTAAACGGCACTGTGTCTTTTTGTAATAAGCACAAGTAGATTCTTGTCAACTCAGCATGCAATATTTTTCCACATAAATGTTTTTCCTTGTAATATTCTGTACTGGTACCTGTGAGTTTTAACAGGAGACCACGTTTTGTGAGGATATTTCCTCACATCACCCATCGTGAGTGGAGAAGCACTGGATGTAAGATTCTTTTGCAATTAAAATTATCCAGTTTCAGTTGAAATCATCCTTATTTATGCAGGGCAGAAGCTTATCATAATTTATTCAGTAATTTCTTTTTTTTTGTACCTGAAGACAGGCCTTGCAAGTCAGAGGTTATAACCCTGGAAAAAGGAGCCAGTAATTACACCTGCCAGCATTTCCCTCTGGCCACTGGTACAACTACCCATCAAAGATAATTGACAACTAGCTAATAGGATAAGCTTTTGTTTGTTTGGGTTGGTTTTGTGTGTTTTCCCCCTGCTTAGCAAAGAGAAGTCTGTTAACTGGTGAGGTTCCATCAGGAATGTGCTTGTGGGCACAGTAAGGACAATACTTTAAGCAACCTGAAAGGGACAAGCAGTTTTGAGGAGCCAGGACAGAGGAAGAAATAAATGTCTTTCATCTTATCTTTGACATCAAGATTCCCAAACCACTCTCTGCTATACTGCTGCACAGGCCTGGAGCCGCTCCCAAAGGAGCAGGCAGCCATATGTCCTCCACCTGAGCCGCACGGGCTGAGATGGGCAACAGGTCTTCTCAGGGGCCAGCTCAACAAGCCCCAGCTACGGCGTGTTCTTCCAGGGTGGCGGCAACAGCAGCAGTGGTGTTCTGTACAATGACACAATGGTAAGACAAGACGAGACGCCCTAACCACTGCCTTGCTCTGAGAAGCATAGACTCCATATCCCGAGAGCTCAGGAATGAAGAGGAGCATCCATCATCTTTTTTTCCTATTGCAGTCGTCTGTTCACAGCTTGTTCGGAGCAAGCAGCACTCACTGCTTGCAGCTGTCACGGCAAAGGCTGCGAGTCCTAAGGCCAGAAAAAGGGAGACAGTCAGAGAGAGAGAATAATTCACGGCTCAGGGCACTCACTGGGACGTGGGGAATCAGGATAGCCAGCTCCAGCATCGCTGACCAGGTTTCCAGTTTACATCCTCTGATGTGTGTTAGGTCCTCACCAGGCAGAAGGGGAAAGGGGAAAGGGAACATGGACCTTTCACTTCTAGAGGCCAGAAACCTGTAAAACAGATCAGATCCACACCAATTTCTCTGCATTCCAGTCAACCCCTGAAGATGAAATTGCCCCCGAAATTGCAAACAAAAGGGACATCTTTCTAAGTCAGAGCGCAGCATGAGTTGGGTCTGTGTTTAGTGTTTGCTAATGGCTGAGTCTAAAACCACATTTTGATCAGCCTGTGGATGTTTTTTTTTATTTATTTTGCCAAATGCCTGATTATCTTTATGCACTTTCACTTCCAGAGTCTACCTCTGGCGGCTGGCACTGCAGTGAAAGTGTCTGCATCCTTCATCTGCCCCCAGCTGCATTTATTCGAGTGAAGCAGTGCTCTCCAGATCTACTTCAGGACTCTCTTAAGTGGCACATTTCTCCTGTGCCTGTTCACTAGTGATTACAGTTTTGTTCCATTGTAATCATTCCTACACAGCTAGATGTCTGTAACTCAAGGTACGTTTAAATATCTGAAGGGATATTATTAACTCATATTATTTGTATTTAAAATATGCAGACCCATTAACCCAAATTACCTGCTGGTTTCCTGCTGAATTTAGTTTTCAGAACAAATTCCGTTACTTTTCAAAGAGCACAAAAATTGGGTTCTAAATAGTTTCTGTTATAAAAAATTAAAACTATGAATAAGGATGTTTTTAAACTCTTTAAACCATCTGCATGCTGCCAGCTTACCTATTGTGCCTTTAATTTAAAAGGAATGCTAAAATGAGTGCAAACACTGAAACTTATGGCTCTGTGTGGAATACTAATCCGCAATATTTGCATGTTTCTGACATTTTAAAATTCCCCAGACTCTCGTTCTTCCAAGTTCCCATTACAGCACTTGTGAGGACATTTTGTAGTTACAAGTAAGAAATGAAAGCTAGGAGGACCTCATCAGGGCTGCTCCGTGTGACTTTGAGAATCTCATGTAATTTTGGCATTCATCAGATTATAATCAATATTTCTTCCGTTAATATTAAGGAAGGCTATATGAACAGTTATTCCATCAGGAATGCAATAGTATTTTCTTTAATTGTTCATTGTTCTCCTGATTCACATCTCCAGTGAAAAGACCATTTCTTCTACAGCCAGCTCCTAAAACCAGAAAGACAAACATGGTTCTTTCACATTTGGATATCATCATCCGCTGTCAATGTTTTACAACTGGAATTTTATTGCCAGTCCTACCAATGGCACACAAATGAGAAAGAAATGCATCCCCCTCTTCTTGAGAGGGCACCGGGGAGCTGAGGACTCAAAGTGAGCACGCCTTCGTTAGGTGACTGCTGTGGTTTGGAGTGATGAAGATGAAGACAATAAGGATCAGACTGTAGCTGTGCCATAGAAAATGCCTGGGTAGCCTTGCCTGGAGACAATAGGGCGAGAATTTTTGGAAGAACTTGGGACTTGTATTTGAGGCCAGATTTTCCACAGTTTCTCCTGCCTTAGGTGACTGTTGGCTACTGTGCTCTTCCCTATGTATCCCAGAAAGCATGGGTTTTGTAAGAGTTTGGTGTGGACAGAGCCTTTCTAAAAATTGATGCCTGAAAAATTACCTCCTGAAATATCTTTGGCCACATGTAAAAAATAATCCTTTTGGATTGTTAGTATTGACTTCCCATATCCGACATCTGGTGTGTAGGTAGGCAAGGCCCATGGCTAGACGTTGGTCGCTTGGCCTTGCTCTAAGGTAGAGGCCATAAATTTGCATAACTTGTTTTCTGAGGAATCCAGGGTGTACCATGAAATTCAGCATATGAGGGAAAGGATTACACTATCATTCAGGTGTTCAACTGCAAATGCGTTTTGAGGTGTATACTGTAGAACGCAACTAATATTGGTCCTGAGACTGCTAGAAACTGTGTTATATGCAGAAACCAATTAGGGGAACAATAAAGTGGTATCAAGCCGTGTTTGGCAGTTACTTTGGCCCTGCTTGGCTGAATTGAAGTGTCTTGCCTGAAGAACAGCTTCCAAGTTGGAATAGAAATGTTTATATCTGCTCTGACTTCACTTTGCATAGATGTAAATGATGATAAGAATGAAAGGCAAACCAGACTTACTATTTTGGAACTCGTTCTAAACACTAAGTCCACATGGTTGCAAATATTCTTCATTTCACCCAGTTATTTCCACTGCAGAATAACCAAGGACCGGAACTTCTGCTGTAAAAAGACATTTTATTAGACCCTATCTTCATCATCCTCGCCACTAGCTCAGAAGGATGTGACTATAAGCAATTAACATCTTGATGCACACAATTGCTAGCCTTTATTTTCTTCCCATTAAAATCATTGGCTCAGTTTGCAGATGGCTTGGTTGTTTTAATCTGGTCCTTCCTATTCATGTCGTAACAGAATCCATTCAATTAACATTGTGTTGGGTGGAGGGGAATATCAATTATTAAGTAGTGCCTATTTGTCCTGGCCAAACACAGAGCGGGGGTTGCTTTTTTGCTCTGTTGGAGACAAAAATTTTTGAATTTGATGTTGTCAGGACTGAATTATGTCAGCAATCCAGGTAATTAATGAACTTCACTTAGCTGTTGGTACGGGTAGTCTCTGTGTTAGGATACTTGAGTCCAAAAAAGACAGCTTGGCTTTGGGTTGGTTATTTTCTTTTTGTGGGGGGTGTGCGTGTGTTTTGTGGCGTTTCTTTGGGTTTTTTTGGTTTGGGGTTTGGGTTTTTTTTTTTGTTTGTTTTTTTTTTTTAATTGAATCAACCTTGTTTTGTATAGCAAAAGCAGCATAGAAAAAATGTGTTTGAATTCTGCAGTACTTCATTGTGAGTAAATGAATAGCATGAAAGAATAGCACAGAAACCAGTGAACCTGAGGTAGACTTGAACTTTTTGGACTTCTTTTGTTGTGGATTTCTTTTCATTACCATGGAAGGCATCTTACTGTTGGCTTATGTTCCTGCAGTCATAATAACCACCCTGAATAGGCTCCGTCACAGCACTTGAGTGGAATCAGGCCTTTGTTAACACTGGAAGCAAAATATTCATAGAATTTGACAAGGATAAGGAATCTTCCTCCCCAAGAGTGAAGGAAACACAGGAGGGGAATGCCAGCCCTGGGAGATGCCTGGGGTTGGGGCACAATTTGTTTAGGGAGTTAGCAAGCCTCCTTCACCACTGCCACTTGACAGATCTTCTCCAGCTGACTCCCTGTCCTGTTCTTTTTGTCTCTGATCAGTTTGAAAAGGGTGAGGACTATGGCAAATGTCCTCTTTTCATTTTTCTGCAGTTCTCCTTTGCAGAGCAAGCAAATCTGGTGGCTTCAGGTATTCTGGTACATCGGAAAACAGAAATGTAAGAGAGAAGATTTCAGGCAGGGCAAATTTATTCCTATTTCAAAACAAGGTATTGTCTACCCTTTTAGTAATTGTGTGGAAAGGATGATATTTTTCCTGTGGAAAAAGAAAATGACAGACAAGCTAATCAAGAAAGCTAATAGTATAACATGTAATGCAAAGTATGTTTTGTTTTCAAAAGTCCTGTTCAAGCAAATCTCAATGCATAGTTTGGAACAGCATCACATTCAGACCAAGTACACAACCGGTGTGCATTTCAAGAGGAAACCACACAAAATGGTTCCTATTTGTAAATCTTAGTAAAACCTGGGTTGAACATGAGCTGATTTTCAGTTTTTCCATAAAATGAGAGACCCACAATCACAAGGACTTGAATTTTTTGGTTGGAATGTTTCATTGCCAGAGGGGGGAAAAAAAAAAGCTAAACAGCCTGTTCAATTAAAATAAATGGAAATTTTCCCAGTGACTTCAATGAAACCTAACATGGGCACAAGATCTGTGAAGATGACTAGAAATGGTCTGTGGAGAATTTTAAGGCAGGCAGCTTTGAACTGGGTATAAAATAAACGGGAAACCAGTGTAAGTGGCTGCCAGTGGGGCTGCGATAAGCAAATGTGCAAACACTTCCTCTGATAGCACTGGAATTAGCTGCAATTAAGTATGATTTCGATGAGGAACACATTGCATTTCCAGTTCATCACAGCGAGAAACATTTGTGTAAAATGACAGCTGCAGCTATCTGTTTATGAGTCTCTGCAGGCGCTTCCTGAAGTTGGTTGGTGAGCTAGTTTGTTTGTGTGTACAAAGCTAGTAGAAAATTCAAGCTTCCAACAATGGGAAGAAATTGGGACACACTAGAGCAAAGCCCAGTAGACTATAGCGCTGTCTTTAAGTTCAGAGTGTGCTCGTCTGCCCTAGGGCACACAGGGTAGCCCTGAGGTTATGCAGATGTCTGCACCCAACCAGCCCTTTCACCTACCCGTGACCCACCTGTAACATTTGTTTTACTAAAACTTGGTGAAGGCTTTAGGAAACTAGAGCGACGTCCCTAACGGAGGCATTTGATTTTATCAGTGGTGCTTTTGCATGTATGCTTTTTTGCCCCCTATTATTATAAAAGTAGAAAAAGGCACATCAGGAGAGCAATACCTTAGCTACAGACTTGGACTACAGTTTTCGTCACAAATAAGTGTGATGTGAACAATGAGAAACTGAAAAGTAAGGAAGGGTCAAAACCCCTGTGAGAAACAGAAGAAATGAGGAAATATGGAGGGCTGCAGACTGAAACACAGCAGTGTCCCAGGTCAACATCTGTCTTGCACGGATGCTGTTTGTAGGGCAACCACTGGGGGACCTCACTGATGTCTGTTTTACTGTTATTTTCAGAATTATGCTCCGGTTCACTTAGCAAAAAAATAAAAGATTTGACTGAAACAGGTAGGTAAGTAGATGCTGGAGCATTTCTATGCCCTGTAAAGGTGGTATGAACTGTAAATACGGTACTGCAAGGATAAGATTTTCATATTTCTTCTCTCTGTGGCTTTGTTTCTTCTCTTTCATCCCTATTATCTATTATTTTGGTGTGGGTGGGATGGTGTTTTGCCTCACTGATTTAAAAACTACTCTTTGCACGTTTCTGCTTCTGCAGTGCTTAACTTAGGGGATAGTATTGATCCCGTAAGGAATTCCCTAAAAGGCAACCTTAATTAATGTTACCAGCTGTATGGAAATGTGTCTGCCCCAGGCAATGTAGGGGAATGATGCTGAATGGTGACGTTTGTCCTCCTCCTCTTGAGCATAATAACTCCTGATCTTTCCTATTTCAGCACATGGAGGTGCTGAGCCTGTCTCGTAACGTAGCTACATTGCATGCATTTGCTTGCCCACATGAATTATATCCGTACCAATCATTTTCTCAGTAATTGTGCTTTAGGCAAAGGTGAAGAAGCACATGCACACAATAAATGCTCTAGACCAGAATCATGGTGATCATCAAAGGTGTCCTGATTTTTCA
>VZTV01015439.1:8623-24407 GCA_013400875.1 Anhinga rufa
AGAGAGACAGAGAGACAGAGAGAAAGAAAGAGAGAGCCTGCAGGGACCCTGGTTAATTTTATACTCTCTTTTGACTGGTTTCAATTTTTTAAGCTTCTAGGGCTGTGGTTTTTCCTTTAGGTTGCCAGCCTAATACATTCAAGGAATTAAAAGTGATTAACAATATGAACTGCTTTCCATCCCCAACTTTTACGTGTACTAAAACTTTTTAAATCAGGGTAGGCCAAGTAATATAATTCCTACTTTATAAGTCGGAAACAGAAACAGAGCAGTGGTTTATTCTGAGAAGTCAAGGCAGGGAGACAGTCCTGCACTGTTCAAGCTTGTCTCCATCCCTAAGCAGGAGATAATCGCACATAATGTGCAACAAGGGCTGTTCCTCTCTCTCTAGCTAACAAACTTTTGAGGACATTCCAAGCACGAGCTACAATATGCCCCCCTAAAAGTATTTAAACAAAATTTATAGAGACAGGTAGTGAAATGAATCTGTGAAGGAAGCTAGCTTGCTAACTATTCTAAAATAAAAAACAGAGCCTGTCTCCTGTTACAGCAAGTCCAATATTTCACAAACCTCCAACACTGTTTGATGGAGCATCCAGAACAGCACTGTTTATTTACTATGGCAGGGGAAGCATAAACAAACTCTGCCTGTAAATCACTTTCAGCAAAATTACATGTTTTGTTCTAAAATATGGAGCTTGATTCCCTGTGGCCTTGTATCTTCTGCAGTCATTTACGTCAGCATGAAGCGTATCGATGGTCTAAAGAACCACTTCTTTGACACGCCAGCATTTTACCTACATGACACAGTCATCTGCACTGCTGTAAATGTCTCTAACAGTGCAAGCCTCTCGTGTTTTGGAAGGAACAGAACAATCTGTTGGACAAAGCACAGGCACACCTATACGAAAAACAAACAAACAAACAAACCACTGACATTAAAAATCTGCCTATATATTCAAAAGAACGTTAGGATGGGAAAAAGACAGCTAGAGTGGACAGAGTCAGTCTTTATTAATATCGTTTTATAAAGTTCACAAATCTCTCTTACACATGGAATCGCTATTAAAAGAACCCCACATTATAACATCATCAAAGTTCAAAGCTTGCATTCTAAAGCTTTAAAGAGATGCCAGATCTACAGTTCCTTCAGCATCCTTAATCCAGCTATCAAGCATACTACTTTGGAATACAAACTTTAAATGCTTATATAGGTTTTTTCTACAGGGTCCTTCCCTCAATCAGTGCACAGAAACTGCAGTTTCTACAGCTAGTAGACAACTATTAAGTGGAACTGCTTTCTCATCATACTTTAGCCACAGGTCTTGCAAACTGCGCACTATTCACCTTCTAATTTCCTGCTGACCGCGCCTGTGTTACCATCACAACTGAACCCAACTGTTTCACAAATATTAGGGTTTTTCTTTGCACTGTATCATCCATGTTTGACGTATTTGTAACTGATTTACAGGCAGATCAAGGCCAAAAATATATCCACTGACTTTCAGGAACCCCAGCTGAGAAGCCTAGGACGTGATCTTCTCTGTGGTTTTGCTATGACTTCATTTGTGGTTGTGGTGCTTAACCCTTCTGCAACCCAGGACCCAAGTCTCATCCAGTAAAAGAGGATCTTATCATTACTAACGAGTGAGAAGTTTGGTTTAAGCCACTTCAGGGAAATGATGCAACAGGTATAAACAGGATGCAGCTCTCCAGGGCAGCTCTCACCTGCCTTTAACCGTACCTTTTCTTCCCACAGTCTCTTGCTTCAGTCACTGTGCACTTTTCAGCTGCTGAAGAAAATAAAGCGCAACAGCCTCTGTTCTGTAATATAAACGAGACCAAAGTATTGTGGAAAACTCAGAGTGCAGTCATCCAGTTAGAAAGACTATATTGCAATTTAGAAATGACAGAGGGGAAAGCAGGGTCATGGAGATACCCCTCCTTTTGACATTTCACAGTCTTGTGAGCACTGGCCTTTATAGCCTTAACAATATTCTTTCGAGCTATCTCATTACCTGCATAACAATCTAAGAAGCTCTGTGGGTTTTTAATAGACTAATTTTTTTAAAAGCTCAAAGATTCTATCATGTGGCATGAAATCAATACCCAATTCTATTTTAAATCTTATGGTATCTGTAAACAGGTTTGGCAGCCTTTTCCTAGACACTGCATGGGAACCCAGAGAATTTGGGAATGAAGCAGGTTTCATCCTCAGTGCTGGTTTTAGGGTGAGACTCAGCATTGGAGTCCAGGGCTGCAGAAGCAGGGACAGTGATGCTTGTGAAACCTTAGTTATTAAATTCAACGAATTTAAAGCATATTCCATGTATTTCCACCTAGATGACACAAAGATCAAAAATTTACCTGAAAGTCATATCCTTGCTCCAAAGCATAGGGTTGCTAGAGTCCTTCAAAGGGAAGTTCATGAAAATATTTACATGGGGGAGAGAAGATATTCTTTAATTCTGTTTCCGAAATGAGTCATCCATTCAGGCCCATTTTCATTAGCATGGAAAACTTCAGCCTAAACAGTTTAAGTGTGACAAAAAAATTATAAGCACCTGAAAGCAGGGTCTTGTAATTAGGCAACACAGATAGGTAATATATTGTTTTCCAGTCCTTAATGTGTTTATACACTGTTGTTTCTCCAGTCTCTTCTGATATATCTGATCTAACTACGACATTAGTCCTGCTGGACTACACGGCTTCTGGAGGTCCCTTCCAACTTTACTCTGTGAGGAGACTTTTCGATACATGGCTCTTTGCAGGTAGACACCGATCCTGCTTTTTTCATAAGACCAAGTGACATCAGCACAAACTCAAGTATTATAAGCAGTGACTCCAAACTCTCAGCATGAGAAGCCACCAAATAAAACAGTGACAGGTGTGAGCTCACTGATGGCATCAATTTTCCAAAACACGTCCTTTCACTGTAGGCAATTCTAGACAGGAAGCTGTTCATTTCTTAAGTACCACCTTGATAGTCAGTAACTATGGGTAGAAGTAACTCATCAAGCTTTTATGATCACTTTGTGCTCTAAATTACTGTCTAGGATATCAGGCAATTACTCAAAAGAAAAAACAATCCAGGAGGTACCAGATTTACTGTTTCAGTGCTGTTTCCCTAAACCCACTGAAGCTGCAATGAGGTTTGCCAATTTGTCATTTGGTTCCCTGTGTACTTGGAGGCAAAGTGCACATACTCTGTATATAACTGCATCCTTAAGCTTGACTGAGATGTTATTTTCATCTGACATCCTGCAGAGAATTTAAACTTACCTGCTTTCATTAATACAAGCACCTATACAGCTAGACTTTCAGATCAAGCCCCTGAAGCACTGGGAATCATTATTCTCTCCTCAGGCTTGCTATAAACAAGCAGATCACAAGGAAAAGGACGATGGAAGGAAGAGGGATGGGAAAAAAAGGGGAGGAGGAGTTAATTTAAATATACTTTCCCCATATATAGAGAGGCCTTTCTGCGCTCTAAAGTGTGTTGCCAGATTTAGAGTTTATCTACAGCGTGAGCTGGACTCTTCTGCAGAACATTAAATATATTAAAAGCTCCTGATTTTTAGCTTTCGGGATACAGTACATTTTCTGTAAATGAGTAAGATAACAGAACAAGGGAAGCAATGTTCTTCCAACCAACAATACTTTTCTTCAGTTATAAGAGATAGATTTCTTGATATTGCATATATTGATGAGGGGAACTTAGGTACAGAGGCAGGAGAACAGTGAGGGTGCACTCTGAATGGATGCATTTTGAATCAGGATTACTGTCCACCTCACTCACTTTATTTCAGGATCTTAAACGTCACCTTGCAACTGCAATTCTCTTCTTTTAGTGTTTCCACATACTGGCAAGAGTGAAATGGACTAAAACTCTGATATTTAGAATACCATGGGCTGCATCCTTCCCCAATACTATTAACTCTTTCCAAACAGAAAAATATTTAATTACAGCAATACAAATGACAGGGGGAAAAAAAAGAGGATACCCCATAAGGAAAAATTTTGACGTGATGAATGAAAAGGAAAATGGCACAGTGAGGAGGCACATTTCAAAAGAAAGGCTGCATGTGCCAAAGGCAGGATGCTCTTAGGAGAACAAGTTCCAATGAAGAAAGTGGATCTGAAGTGAGGGACTGACAAGCATGACGGGATATGAAAGCAACAGGATTTGGCTGAACACAAAAATGCTGAGTTCTGGGAGCTATTATGCATTAAATGTAACTCTTGAAGAAGAAAGGCACGGTCACTGCTAGGCAAAGGAGAAGATGCAAGGGAAAGGTGAAGGATGCTTGGAAAAAAAGACACAGAGATACAGTAAGAACAGTAAAGGACGATGACATGCAAAACAGCAGCTCTCATCAGTCTAGCAAGGCTTTTCCAAGGTAGGGGAAGAAGAGGAAAAATTAATATCCTATAATCACCTGTATTTCAAAGCAAAACAACACAACACAGAAGCCATGCATGAACAAGAGTCAGGAAAAATCGAGTTCTAATCTCTGCTGGCAAGCAAAGATTCTTGCCTGAGGAATAATGCTCTGGGCCTTATTCTATTAAACTTCTCTGTTTAGCATTAGAAGAAAGCTTGTCTTTCTGTATTCTTTATCACTGTTGCATGACTAATACTTTCAAGCACTGTTAAAACAAGCTACAGGACAGGCATCCTTTCTGCTTCTCCTTTATATTCATCCTGTGACATGTACTGTTCTCCTTGGGAAGTTGGGTTTCGGAAGGTGTTTGGATTAACCGTAAGTGTCCAGCGTACAGTAGGTGCAGCACACAGGATTTACACAAAGCACTTGCACTCCAATGTTTCTCTGTTCACACAACTGAAACACCAACTACTGCACTCCTCCATCATTTCTCTACTTAAAACTCCACAACGTCCCTCAGCCTCATCCCAGAGGCACAGAAAGGATTACAGAAATAATAATTCCCAACTAGAAAGCGCTACCTTTCTGCATTACCCCATTTTCTCTCCCTGCTATCTGAAAACTTCAAGGACACACAAAATATGTGTAAGGGAGCAAGTGGGAAGTCTTTGATGCGTTAAAGGAGGGATGACTGGTAAATGCAACACAAAGAGTTGGAGAGTGTGGCTTCACGTTGCACCACGCAGTCACAGCTTCTCCCCTCAGACACTCCAGGCAGCATGCACTGGCACAAGCCTTCTGCTCCTCTTCTTCGCCCTCCTCCCCCTCACCCAGATACTGCTTCTTAGCAAAACTTTTGCTTCTTGAATTTTGTGGACTTACTTCCCTGCAAGCAGCAGGGAAGGACTGTAGTGCCTTTGGTGATACAGGCAGATTAACCCAGCCAGCTACTGCCTCCTTAGTGACATCTGAGTGTAGAAGGCCTTGTCTGCAGGTCCAAGTTGCCCTGTCTTTGCTCTCAGTCAGCAGAGAACTTGCTTGGAAAGACTGATGAAAGGGGGAATTTAGTGAAGTGTCCCTTGCTCTGCATTGATTATAAATCTGCATCACAGATTAGTAAATCATCAAGAATTAAACAGTGTCAGATGGCAAACTCTAGCACTGCAGCTCTGGGAGAGAGGATGACATAGGATAGGGTCTTCCTTCAGAGCTATTCAGAGCTCTGAGGAGAATAGGAGGCACCTATTCTGCTTCTCAGCTAGCAAGAAGCAGCTGGGGCACGGTGGGTGGGAGGGATGGAGCCGCTGGGCAATGGTTGCAGCTGGGCAGTGCAGTGCAGAAAGCAGAGCGGTAAGACTGCCAACATGCTGCAGCAGTGGAAAGGCACGCTCGCTGCCTCCTGTCTCGTCCCAGTGCTCTGGGCTTCCTGAGTTTGCTGCTGTATGTTGAATGAGAAATGAAGAAGCAGAGCTGGGGAGGAAAAAGCGGCAGAAGGCATTGGAGTCAACTCATGTTCCCTCCGCTCTACGGGGAAGCTGTCTTCCAGTTCAGAAAGCTGAAAGGCAACGCAAGAGACCAGTGTCAAAGGGGACCAGAGTTGCCAGTTTCTTTGTGTGAAGTCTGGCAAATATTTATGGTTCTCTTTGAGGTCAGTGACAACTGACTTACTTCAGATGTCTTCAAGAAATACACTGAACAGATGAAACTGAGCATCTGTAAACTATCACAGGTTTCAATTCTCAGCTTTTGCGCATGCTAGGGGAAAAAAAAAAATTAAAGTTGCCCTGGACTAGCTGTGCTGTAACATGGTGGGTTTTATTCCCACAAGAACCCCTATGAAGAGTGAACGATGCCACAGCGCTTTAAATGAACCAAAAATGTAAGCCTAGAAGGAACGAAAAAACATGGTTCTCAAGAGTGGATGCTGCCACGCAGGCATGGCATATGCCATGTACAACACACAGCCTTGCTGTGTTTTATTAAATGTTTTAATTACTACATTAGTATTAATACAGACATGAAAACTGCTACAGTTGGTCTCCCACACCCATAAAAGCTTCTGTTATGCAACGAGGTCTCAAAGTCGGGATCTTTGCCTGGTATTTGCAGATCTGTCAAATCCCATGTGTCTGACACAAGACAGAGCTGGCTCCCCTCACATCCGTCTGCAGCGCAGCCTGGACCTCATGCAGTTAACTCCTGGCTCCTGCTCCAAGGCCCCATGCCACAGTCAATCACATACCCAGGCTCAGGGAGCAATGCATTACCACAGAAGAAAGATGCCAGCATTGCACAGCACCTTATATAGGGACCAGCTCCTGAGGGTAAAGAAATAATCAGACAGAAATAATCAGGGGACATAAGATTGCAAAATGGGTACAGCTGCTACACGCCAGAGTCCCCTCTGTCCCTTCCTGCAGCAAATACCTACCTGTAACGGCAATGACGGGGCAGTCATCAGAAGAGTCTTACTTTAGAAATGGTGCTCAAGTATTTGCACCATTAGCCCAGCAGGTTGCCAACTTTTATTGTTTTTCTCATCTTAGCAGGATTCACCCAGCTGATCACTTCAAAGCAATTAATCAGTGTCCTAAATTCCACCCACCAATGAGCCCCTGTGCACAGTTTTCTTAAGAGGAAAAAATGAAACTTTTTAATTAAGTTTTTTCATCAAAAATCCAGTCCTGCTGATAATGGTCAGGAAGGTATGCAAAAGTAATTACTCACACAATCTGTTTTTCACACACTTGCCGCTCTCTTCCGGGGCATCTAGCCTTCCTCTTCCAATTCATTAGCACCCCCGCCCTGCCCACAGTGCCTCAGGAAACAGCATGCCCCTGTTTTCCTTCTCTCAGATTAAATGCTTCGGTATGTTCACAGGTCAAGAATTTGGACGCCTTCCCCCTTGCCGCAATTGCGTAAATACATCTACATTTGTTGCCTGTTTGCAGGAGCCTGAGAGCAAAGGAAGAATCCAAGCCGCACACTTCCCTGGTGAGCTTAATTAGCATGTCAGACAAAAAACAGGGGGAAGAAAATTTATTAAGAAGCTATTTTCAAAATTGCAGCCACCTGCTAGACAGTGAAACTCTTTAGCCTCTCCTCAAACAAGGAGGGACTGCTGGGCTCAGAGCAACCTTCACTTCTCGTCTGCCAAAGGTACAGCACCAGTCAGTTAGTGCTAACTCAAATGTGAAAATCTGTGACTTAAGGGAAAAAACCCAAAGGCTAGCTACACCACAGTTACACGTCTCCTAGACCCTTCAGGGGAGACAGCAACGATCGATAACAACTCTCACATTTTATGATGACCATTTAACTTTCGGTATTTCCCACAGCAGATGACGGGCATCTCAGTTTATTATTTTTGTCAGAAAAACACTATACTGTATGGTTTACTGTATAATGAGTGTTGCCCACCCCTGTCAAAATGAAAGCAAGTTAAACCATCAGGGCTATCTATTTGCACCTCAGTGGGTTTGATTTCATTGCTTGCAATGAAACCACTTCCCCATCAGAGAAATGGTAAGCACGGTGCTCAGGCATTCCCCCACTGCTTGGCATGCAGATTTTTACAAGGCGAAATGACACTGCTTTAGCCCATTTGTGAAATAAAAACCTTATCCCCCTCTCTGGGGAGGAGGGGCTGCCGTAGGAAATCTCCTGTAGGAAATCTTCAGCCCTCTGACCTCCTTTGTATGGAAAAGACTGTGTCAAGAACCAGTATGTTATGCAGCAAGGTTTGAGTTCTCACAAATCCAAGGCATACTATCACTCTGGTTATCAATACTTGCACTGAAACAATCCTTCACCAACTGAAAACTGAAGTGCCCACCTGTCAATCTGAATTTGTTTAGCTTTCTTATTCCACAAGCAACCCACAGGATCAGACTGGTGGCACTGCAAGGTTGCTTGGGCACATATCCATCATGCAAAGGTAACTCAGAGAACAGCAGCAGATTCTGCTTATGAAATCATGGCCGTAAAATCTCCAGCAATGTTCCTACCCAGCTCCTCAAGCCAGGCAGCCAGAGCAGTACTGTCCCATAAGGACAAAATTTCCCAGTCCTTGAATATTTCAAAAGAGATTGAAAAGTGGCTTTGGACTTCTCAAGCATGACAGGAAATACGCAAGTTATAAGAAGAACGGGAGCAAATTGTTTTTCCCTCCAACCCTTTCTGCCTTTTCCTGAACAATCCCTACATCCTGCTTCACTAGACCTACACGAAGCACCTGAGAGAAGACCAGAAATCCTACCACCGTTATTTTAGCTTTGAACTTGGAAGAAAGCTTCTGGACATAAAATACCAAAAACTTTCATTTCTACAGCTCTTGCTTCTCCTCTAAATTTCTCGGCTGATGTTGCTTCTGCTGACAAATCTGGGCACTGTCTCCATAAACATACCTTAACACCCAGCAAACTGGCCACTGCCGCAATAGCTTGCCGTGTTACACCTCAGCAGTGTTAAGAGGAGGCAAGGGGAGGCAATGTAACCTAGTACCACCACCCAGAGGAGAGTCCACGTGTCCCCCCATTTCAAGACTCTGCAGTCTGCAGGTTCCTGCAATGAAACCTATTTCTGGAAACCTACGCAAGCAGTCCTATTTTATGAGAAAAACAAGTGGCACCTGTCTCTCCACAGTTCAAAGCCAATTCAAGTAGAAAGCCTTCAACCAGTACCTTTAAGAAAGTCAAGCTATTCATTCTAGGCATTGACATTTAAAATTTGGTCTTAGCTTTTATGAAATACAATCTTTATGGCCAAGGTCATAAAAACATGGTGGAGTAGCTAGAGTTAGGGTTGCCCCCCTGAACTTTCATCCTGTTTATATTTCACATACTCAAAAAATTCTCAGTCTTTTACCCCAATTCCATTTTCAGAATTTCTGTGTAAGGCAGTTAGGGGTACAGTATTCCTTGTCTGTTTTGTTTAAGCTTTCAGACTTCCTGGCATCGGAGGGGAATCTGCAAATTTTGGGTCCATAAGGTGGCCACTAAGACATTATTAATATTGAATTAATGAATCAGCATTCATCTGCTGCATGTGTTTCTCTAACCACACAGACTGAGATCAAATGCTGATTGTACAAATGCCACCGTTTCCTCCATAAAATATGCTGTACATTATGGGTCTGCATGCATTGCTAGATCTGAAATAAGATTAATCCCTTTAGGGTAAAAGTAAAGGAAGGATGAAAATCTCCTGACCTACTTTTTCCTTTTAAACTTCAAAGCAGTATTTTTATAGTACCCTTATCTTCCTCTTCCCAAAATACACAGCAAATATTATATCTTTAACTGTGTCGCTTGATTTTTAAAAATACAGCTGACTTTGCATCTTTGATGAGAGTTACTTTCAGGAAAGCTGGGCTCACTGATTATGATTATTTTTATTTTATAGGCCCCAAATATGTTCCCTGATCCTTAAGCCCCCCAGCACCTTTGTGACTCTCCAGAGAGGTTTATTCCACAAACTCATAAATCCATCCACAGACAGACAGCATCAGGGCCATCTTTTGTTTGGTTTCTGCCATGTGATTTTTGCCCTTTCTGCCTAGTTTAAGCTATTTCCTAAATGCTTATGTTTCCCTTGGGCATGGCTTCACCTTTGTTTGCTCCATGTTACTTTTGATGTGTTTATAAGATTTTTTACTTTGCCTTTCTTGGATAACTCAGAAGCAGTTATCCAAGATCCAAATAAGTTTTCAAATTCCCAATTTAAACAATTAAGGATACCTAAGTGCTCAGCAGTCTCCTAAGCACAATTCTGCCCCAAGTTGTTGCTATTTAATGAACTGCTGATTAGAGAGCGCTCCTTCCCTCTGCCTCTCTCTTTAATAGTCCCTGGATGGCCTTTACATACAATTTCCTTTCCAGTAATTCAAAGCAGATGGTCAGGCACCACTACACAGTGAGCATGTGTGTGAGCACACATATATGCGTATTTGTGTGGAGAGAGATCAAAGATACACATAAATGAAAATTAATGTAGATCAAGCATAGGAAAGACTATTCTATGTTGGCCTCTGATGAGACGACAGTGCAATCATCTTGCTCAGAGCAAAAAATCAACAAAAGCACTAAAGGACATAAGAGATGTTTTTGGGGCTGCATCATCTGTACATAGTAAAGGATCCTCTAGTTTGATCCCCAGCTACTTTAGTAGTCCCCAGATGTATCCTCCATCTCCAAAAATAAATTATTAAACACAAGAGCACCACCTTGGAGGGAGGGAGGGAGGAAGCACTACACGAAGCCACCAGTCCATGTCAGGATCACTACTAGTGCTCTGTTTCTCCTAAGATCTTTGGATGTTTCTTACCCGCTAAAGCACCCCTCTGGCAGGCAACAGGCATGGCTGTGAAGCAGCCGCTCCTGCAAGAGAGGGCAGAGGCTCATGCCTCAGCTGCTCATCTATTTTCCTCCTGTAGGGAGCAAAATGGGGTCAGACAGAGCATCCCTTAAACGTGCCTCTTTCTTGCCACTGACTATACAGGAATGCAAGATAAACACAATAAAATTATTAAATAAAAGTGGGAATATTCGAACACCTGCCACTTAGATGCTTAAAGTCAGATGAAATTAATTACACTGTGTGTCAGGGGTCCCGTCCCCTCTAACAGAACACTTATTTGTACATTAGGGAAATCTGCCAAGTCCTTTGAGGGACCTGGATGAGCTACTGCGCTGCAGAACAGCTTGCTGAGGGCACGAACTTTTCCTGCCACACGCTGTATAGTGGGTGTTGCGTTCAAGACATTTGCCTTCAACCTTTCCCCAGGAATGGATAACCACGTGGCATCCCAACTAACGTCCGTGCAGTTCTGGATGGACTGCTGGAAGTGCCAGCTAGGGGCTCTCCAGATAACCTGCCCTTCCCCAGTTGCCTGAATCATTTTATGACCAGGTCAGATGAATGCAATTTTTTTAATTCTATGGATATATAAAAAACTGTTGCACTTTCATTCAAGACATTTCATTTGCCAAGCTCAAAAATACTTAGCGTCTTCAGCAGATGAGGGGAACAAAAATAGAAAATTAAAACCACTAAGTGTAAATAGAGATTTTTATCATTGGTGTTCAGCAGGAAAACAAAATTCTCCTCTTGTGACCTGATTCAAGGGATTTACTTCATTAGGAAATATTCCATCTCCCGCACAGAGTAGCAGGAGCCCAAGTAACAGCTCTGTGTAACTGTGCAGACGCTATACCCACCCACTCCACTTGCTGCCAAATTCAAGTTTCTTTCCTTAGGCAAGGATATTTCTCATCAAGTGGCAAATCAAATATCAGCTCTACAGAGAAACCTGAAATGGGGGCACTGAGAAAACTGAAAAGGCAGCAACTTTGAAAACAGATAAAAATGCAAGACTCCTTAGGAGAGCAGAGTGTTAACCAGGGGAATTCACTGCCAGAGGATATCATTCAGGCAAATAAATTAGAGCGATTTAAGTGGTTTGGACATTTGTAAGAACATGACTAATATTTGCATTTGAATTGTAGTAGACTTCATTTAAAAGAATCAACTTTAAACCAATGAAACTTTAAATTGCACAGTGGCTTTATTGAAAAGCACAGTGTGCAGCCATGGGGAAAAGACCCTCTTGAGGGGACATGGGCTGCAGCCCTGCACCATCACCTGGCTATGCCACTGTCGTGGTTTAGCCCCAGCCAGCAACGAAGCACCACGCAGCCGCTCGCTCACTCCCTCCACCCCTGTGGGATGGGGGAGAGAATCAGGAGAGCAAAACCAAGAAAACTCGTGGGTTGAGATAAGAACAGTTTACTAATTAGAATAAAATAGCAATAATAGTAATGATAATAACAATGATTAGGATAATAATAATATAAGTAAAAGTAAAAGAACAAGGGAGAGGAACAAACCCAGAAAAAAAATCACAAGCGGTGCAACCGCTCACCACCCGCTGACCGATGCTGTCGGTTCCCGAGCTGCAATTGCTGCCCGCCCCAGCCAACTCCCCCAGTTAATATACTGGGCATGACGCCATATGATATGGAATATCCCTTTGGCCAGTTTGAATCGGCTCCCTTGGCTGTGCCCCCTCCCTTCCCGGCTTCTTGTGCACCCGGCAGAGCGTGGGAGGCTGGAAAAGTCCTTGGCTAGTTCAGCACTGCCCAGCAACAGCTAAAACATCGGTGTGTTATCAGTGTTATTCTCATACTTAGTCCAAAACACAGCACTACACCAGCTACAGTGAAGAAAATTAACTCTGTGCCAGCCAAAACCATGACAGCCACGTAGCCACCGGTGGCGGCAGCAGAACAGTAAATACATGAGTGCCAGTAGATACACCCTACTCTGCTCCAGTACTGCAAAACATAGAGTATTTCAGTTTCAGAAACTTAATTGCTTTTATGGGATTACATGAATGACTGTGCTGAGCGGTGCATACTTGCACATTCAGCATCTTAGTATAAGGACATGCAAAACAGGAATTCAGAGTAGAAGCTGCTTTTACCTTTTATTTCCCTATCTGTATAGTAGGGATGGCAATCTTCTATCCCATGACATAACATGTGGATTTATCACTATTTATAAATTGGTTTGAGAATTCACCTGCAAAAGAAAGGGTGGTGAGGGGGCATTCAGCTCCTCTGGGCAAACCAAGAATGGGCAAGTTTAAAATCAGCAAAAATAACTCCCACAGAGAAACCTCAAGAGCAGCAATACTGTACACCTTGGTTACCCCTCCAGAGAAACCAGAGCTGCAGGCGGGACACTGACCTAACTATCCGACTAATAACCATTCTCAACATGGCTTGGAGAAACCGTTCAAGGATAGCGTACTCGCACAGCCGAGTACCAAACTGCAATTTAGTTCAATAAGAAACAAACATTGAATTTTTTAAGATGCTGGATATTAATCATTGATTTTAGAGAGTTTTACGGAAACAAAGAGGGTTAGCTGAGCATACATCTTTGTATTTAGCAGCTGCCCCTGAAGCCACTGTGGCTATCTTCCTTATGAAAGTCCTAGCCCTCCGCTGAAGGGCCCAGTCAGGGAGACCTGCGTTACTGTGCCCCGGTACTGCAGTAACTCAGAGCAGCAAAACAAGTCAACAATTCAAGTGCTTTTTAAGATCTCATATTCTGGTCAGCTATTTGGCAGTCCCACTGCCAGAAACGTTTGTTCATGTGTTATCTTCTGCAGACAAACAGTACCCTTCTGAATCCTTCACAGTGCTGAGTGCTGTGAAATACTGAGCTTCTAATGAAAGTGAAGGAACCACAGCCACATCCACACAACTACATGCTGCTATTCACTCTACGCTGTAGCTTAGCAATCGCAGCATAGCTCCTCTACTCCCATCAAATTTTGACCACGCAAAATTCTTTCGTACCCATGTGCAGAGGAAGACTGGGGAGGGAGGCACATTCTGGATCGTTCACCTCCCATTATTATTTTGCCTGTGAAACTCGTGTGTGTTTTAGGGTATACAGACAGAACAAGTGTTAGAACAAGTAACCCTGTGCAGAAAGCTTTTCTTTGATTTGTGTTGGTTTTATTATAAAGGGGAAAACAAACAAACAAACAAACAAAACCCTAGAAAAAACTCTTAACAACCACAAAAAAAACCACAACATTTACTTGGACTGTTACCTTTACTAGGCTTAAACGACTGAAGAGCTCACACAGGGAAAGCAGCAGGGCAGGACAGACTGGCACGGTGAATTGGGAAGCGAGTTTTGGCATAGCAGCATCCTGCCACATGCAGAAGCCCTGCGTGCGCAGCAGTGCCATTTCTGGCAGGGGAGCTGCAGCCTCCCAGCTCTTATTCCCCTTCCAAGCTCATGTCCTTCAGTGCCAAACCTCTCCACTTGTGCCACTAATGGGCAGGTACAGATAGAAATCAAAATGCACCTTTCTTGTTTCTTTATGGAAACAATAGAAGAAACAAACCTGAACAAAGAGAGATACTGATGAAACACTTAAGTAAATAATCTAGAAGCAACCTAAATATTCTTTCTTTAATCCTTTAAAGTTAGAGTTGTCCTAGCTAGCTATAATTTTTTTTTTAAGTGAGGTGAAATTTAAAAGTGAAAAATTAATTTTACTATAATTACTTTTTATTCTCTTTATTTATATTCTCCACACACACACTTTTTTTTCCTCTGATCNACAATGACATTCGTGTGACTGAGAAGTGAAATCACATTCTCCATCCCTATCCATTTTCAAGCCAGTCATACTAATTTGTGTAAAATTCAGAAATATCAAATATAAAGAACCAAAATTAGATCTCAGGCAATCTCTCACAGAGTCAGCATCTTTCCAGAGGGTGAGAGGAAAGGTTGTATCAAAACACTGAAATACAGGAGCGGTCACCTCTGGTGAAAGCAGAAGTCTGTCCAGCCCAATGCTGGTCCTCTGACACTAGACAGGAGCAAACGTCTGAGGAAGAGTGAAAAAGCCAGGACTAGCATACCATGATGTTTTGCCAAAACACCCTTCCCAGTCTCAATCAATTTGTCATCAAATTTGCTTTATGTTTGATTGGGGTAGACATGAAACAAGATCAGATTCATAGAAAATATTCCTTTCAGTAACAGAGTAATTAAAAAAGAAAAAAACCCAAGAATAAACAGATTTTCTTAAAAAAAAAATTTCCTATATCAGAACAACTAAGAGGCAGCACAGTTCACAAAACACCTAGTGTAAAACCCTCAAATGAGAGAATAGCACATGGGATTTTGGGTTTAATGCAGAACCTATATATAGAAGGGAGTGGGAGTATTAAGACGTAGTAACACTAAGAGAAATTACAGTCAAAGAATATCCTCCTTCCACCTCAAATAACACAGCTGACTTGGTGTCAGTTATAATTGTGTCTGAACATTAACTGAGTTTTCACTAACGTCATGTTATTATAATATATTGCTAGGTGGAAGAAAAAGGAGAGGGAGTGGAAATTTCCAACTACTGGGATTAAAGAGCCTGCATCAGGCAATAAAAACTATGCAGCTGATACTGGACTGTTGAGGAAAGAACCAGTAGCATTTCCTTACACAATGTACAACATGAAACCCTACTCAGTAAGCAGAATTTCCCTACCTTCCCCCTATCAAAAATAAATAAGCACCTGCAAATGCTGATAGGTGTTGTGTGAGAGCATTTCGCTGAAAGCACTGCCCTGGGACAGGCTGTAAAGCATCCCTAAAACAATGCGATTCATAGCAAGTACCTCAAAGGGACCATGTTTTGAGCCTATCTACAGCTAAAACCCTTTATCTACTCTAGATAAAAACAAAGCGTTGCAGAATGTCATGTCTCCTGCAGCTTACAGGGGAATGGAAGGAAACCAACCCCAAACTACAACACTCGGATGGAGGAAAATAGAAAGCAAAATGGGGGTCAGACTAGATGACCTTTA
>VZTV01015469.1:538-15548 GCA_013400875.1 Anhinga rufa
CGAGGGAGCGCCGGGATCCTGACAGCCTGTTAAGCAAGCAAAAAAGCTAGGGAGGAGTGGAAAAAGGTGTGGAAAGAAATGTGAGAGATCTCACAGATAATGTGGAGCGGAGGCAGCAATGTAATTATAACTCTAGTTTTATTTTCACTTGACGGCACAAAAAAGGAAGGTGAGGAGAAGCTTTTAAATGAAACATGACATTCCCTTATTAAAGTCTGATCTAGACTCTAGCACTCTTGCTGCTTTGTATACGTTCCGGTGCTCCCACACCATGGGTAGCCAAACAGTAGAAGTTTAATAAAATAAAATAAATTTAAATGGTAATTTCCTGAACAATGAGGGCTTGTTTTCTGAGCAAACAGTCCTTTTGGTGTTATTATCAAAGATGACAGAGCTAGCCATGTTGTAAATATGAGGAGAAGAGATATGGTCTCATTTATAGACTTAAAAGTCCTGTTATGTGTCTTTGTTTCCTGAGCAAACAAATCTCTTGTGGGGACTGCACGGAAAAATCTCGTTATCCAGTTATGTGTGGGTTGGCCTCATTGGAAATGATTGCATTGCCTCCTGTTTGTCAAAAGCATCATTGTCCAGCATGGTCCGCTGTGGCCCTGCCAAGGTCCCAGTATCCATCACTGCGGTCTGATCTAAGCATTTTCCACTCATGTCAAAGTGGGAGCACAGTCAGCAGTCCCTGCCACATCTTGGGGTGACCTTAGGTGGCAAATCTGTGGCATTTCTGGCCTGTGAACCTGGGAGTCACAGGGTTTGTCTGGGTCCAGAGACAGCAGCAAGTAATCCCTTTCAATCATTCACAGTAAACTCTCTTATGCACCATGAAGGACATCCCAAGCAGAGTATTTGTATTAAACAGGACATATGGCAGGTGGCCTTATATTTTAGAAAAACTAGCAAATAACTGAGCAACCCTCAGGAACATTATTAATAATGCTTTCAGATGAGGAAGTGTGGGTTTCTCTATCTCATCAGCCTGCCACTGCAGCCACGGTTTGCCATAATAGGATTGAAAGCTCCTCCTGAGATTGTATCTGCCCTCAAGGGTAAATAAAGTCAGAGCTGGAACTTTCTAACACAACTTTGTCACTAGCTTATTAATACTGGCAGGCAGTGACCGGAGAATGGGAGACACTGGCAGTATAGCAATTTTAAGGAAACATTTCCTATAATGAAAGTAGCAGCAGCAGCAGCCAACAATTGCACAAATGCTGTTGTGAGGTTTTTCCTCACTTACTTTTCTATGGAGCCCACTTTTCTCCATAATGCGCAGTGGGAGACTGCTTTGTTGTTGCTGAGTTCAATGGAAATTGCAAAGTTGCCACATAATTTGATATTATATGCATTTAGGGCCTGATCCAAAGCCAACTGACATCAATGGCACGTCTGCTATTGTAACTAGCAAGGACTGTGTTTGGGCTCTCCTGGAGAGGTGTTCCCAAGCATAAAAGCACAGAAGATTATCAACTAATTAACAACAGCACTAGAAGGATGCTGTTTGGAAGGCAACATTATGCTTTCAAAATTACTCACTTTAAAAACCAGCTTTTGGTTCAGGTTTGCAAGTCAGCCTCTACCTAAGGAGTGCTATGAGCATTCTTTAATCCTTATAATCCCTTCCAACTCACACACATTTGTAAGGATCTATTCTGGTCTCTCCTCAGGGTGATTTTTGGGCCGTCTCCCAAAACTGCAACATAGTAAGTGCAATGCTTTGAAAAAACCCTCAGAGGTCATGAGTTTATGCTTAGGTATTTTTAAATGCTTTGTTATTCAGTGCTGCAGTTAAAAAGGCCTGATGGTTGCCAAACTGAGAACATAGCTCAGGGTTTATGATGGTTACCTGGCGTGTGGATTAAAGAACAAGCTACTGTAGGTCCCAAGCAACCTCTCCCACTGTAGCTGGCTCTGCATGTGCTCTTCTCCCCATGGCAATGCCCTGAGGTGCATCAGAGTATCTTAGTCTTCAGGGAACAAAACAAGGTACCTCAATGTCACAGTCAGGTACAGAAGTAAATACAAGTCTGCCAGCACAAGTCTGGGACTGGGACAAGCTTTTCTTTCTGGATGACCAGTCATGGAGACAAGAAGGCAGGAGGGTAGTGTTGCAAAAGCGACTCTGCCAGTGCCCCTGGCTCCTGCTCAGAAGAACTTGATCTTTCAAAGCTAGCAGCCCTTTCAGATATGCAATTCTCTTCACAACTGCATAACAAGATGTACGCTGTGAGAGGCAAAAGCTAATTTGTCCCGGCATCATCCAAAAGCTCATCAAAGCTCTTTCAATAGTAGGTACCATTTGCTTCTTAGTTAAGGAAGAAGCAAGTCCCTTCATCCAGTGAGATTAGACCACAATGTCTTCCACCCACTCCACTGGAACAAAAAAATCCTTTTCACAGCAAATGCTTTGAAAATCAGGAAAGTAAATAATTCAGTATGCTGAGATACAACAGCTTCTGTACAAGCACTCTGATAAGAAAATGATTTAATATAGATATGCAGTTGCATGCTTTGAATTCCCATACACTTCAAAGGCATCTCATGTTACACAGAAGGCCAGCTTGAAGCCTAAATACACTAAAGACCTTGAATGGTCTGATGTCTACCTGGAATATCTGATGTCTATGTGGGTCTTGGTCATATGTTTGGAATTAAACGCTAGGGGTTTGCGTGAGACTTTGAGGATACACGGGTTTTGTGCTGGCTTGAACACTGAACAACTCCCAGTGAGGAACACTTTTAGAATGTCTAAATATCAGCATTTAACATGGTTGCTTTTGAAAGAAACCAAAGATCTCCTGTAAGATTTCTTTACTAATGCAGACATCATCAGTGTATAATGCGGTCATTAAAAGGGTTTCATTTTGTGACCTTTGTCACAAAAACCCTCTGTGCAATGCAGTTTGCAAAGGGTCGTGCAGGGACTTTGAAGGAGTCTGAACCAGTCACATAGCACTGGTCTTCCTTGAAAAGCGCAATTCAGACTCCATCAAGCTCCCTGCAAGCTCCAGCATTTCATTCTGCCACTGTACCCACAAGATTTGGGGGCCACAAAGACAGAGGCCTGTCCCAGAAAACTTTGTGAAGATACCGATGGTGGAGCTGCAGAGACACAGGACCTGCTGCAACCTCCCCTGCAGATTCAGGTACCCAGCAGCCCTGCAAGCTGCATCCTCCTGAACTGCTGCATCCTTTTTTGAAGATACCAGGAGGTTTCTGGTTCCCCAGAGATACAGAGGAAGAAGCTATATGCTCTGCACTGAATGACCTAATGTAATTTGGGTACAAAGCAGCTATTAATCACTTTTATTGATAAACAGCAGCTTTATTAATAGAAAAACTGCCAGCAGTGTCAATTATTCATACACATACATATGCATATTCTATACAAAGACCAGAAAACAGACTTCCCCCTCCTATCAGCACTGTAACTGGTAGAACTTCTGAAATGTGGGCATTGGTTTTAATAGTTTTAAAATATTGTTTTACAACACTCTCATTCCCTAATTTATCTCTGCCAGGCAGCAAGGCAGGCTTAGAGCCATCTGAATGCTGTGATTAACCAGCTTGTTGATTATCTGTGTATTAACATCAGATCTGTGATAGTTTCCTATTGCCACGCTATGTACAGAAGCAGAGAAAAAAATGAGTTGATCATAGGTTATTAAGGGAAAATTCAATAATAGATGGATTGTATATCTGATGGCAAGAACAAGCACTTTCCCCACATCTCCCTTGCACATAAACTGCAGCAGTTGGTGTGATTCAGCAGTTTAAACCTTTTTGCTCCTCCAGCTGTGAGAAGTTATCATGCTCCAGGACACTGCCCCAGACTCCTTCACTACCTGGCAGGATAGAGTGGGTTGGAGGGGGCGGCAGGGATGCATCTAGGTCCTGGCCAGCAGCTGTCCTGCCGCAGGAAGCCCTCCGCAGCCTGGGTCCTTTTCCCTTCTGTGCCATGCTGAGGAACCAATGCTGCCAATGAATGCTACAGGGACGTTAAGAGAACAGTTGCCTTGGTGCTGGTGTCATCACACTGTACTGCTGCTTGTGATTGGAGGGCTGGATTTGATGATCCAGGTCCCCTTTTATTCTCATATAATAGGAATGGTATTTAGGTACAGAAGAGGTTCAAGAGCAAAGGATTCTCCTCCATGAATGTTGAATGCTGTCACTGACTGAGGCCATCTCGCCTGGTTAAACCCTTGGTTTCAAAATATGTAAATAAATCTAAGAAGTTCCACAATGTAGAGGTTCCTGAGGAACTAATTACAAGCTCTTTGTTCACCGTAGGTATTTTTCCATTATAGTCACACCAAGTTTTCCCTGTGTTAACTTACATGCCCCAAAAGCCCAAATTCTGTGGAGACTTAATTAGAGTTTCACACTGCCAAATCCCTTTGGTGCATCTTCTTGTAAGTAGCACTTAACATATGTTATCAGCAAACTTAAGGCCCTGCAGCAACAACAACAACAGCAACAACAACAACAACAACAAGGACCCTGAACAGCTATTCTGCACATCTAGGAGCCTCCAGGAAAAGCATACAAAGCATTTCCAGCCAGCTTTCATACCACCCAAGTGATATCATTTATTTACAAGCCACCCTGCATTCATCTGTGCCTGCTGCAGATACCAGACTGCAGAGGGGAGGTATCAGCCCAGCAAACACACTTCACGCAAGGACTCCAGCTCACCAGCATGAGGCTACACATCCCTTGGCTATACATCTGCCATGTTACGAGCCATGTGACTCCTAAATGTTTCTCACCTTTGGATAAAACAAAGCACAAAGCTACAGCATGTTGAGATGCAGTTTTTCTACAGGCGACCCTGCCTTCTCAGCACAGAGAGAGCAGCTCAGGTACTCTTTCACAGACTGAAGCATCCACAATGCCCCTACACCCACTGGGACCAGAGATCTCATCAAAGCTGACACATTAGGTCCCTGTGTGCCCTTGGGAAAGTCATTTGACCTCCTTAAAGCTTAGTAAACCAAGTGACAAAATGAGCCTAAAGAAAGACCATTATAAAAAATAGATATGATTCTAAATTAAAGCAAACAAGCTTTCTTGCACAACCTAATAATTTCCATACAAGGCACAGAATAACATAGCTGGGAGGAAAAACACCTACATGAAACAGAGGACACCTTTTTTGAGCTGTCCACCCCTTCAGAAGAGACCTGAAAGATCAGTATGGTGCCAGACCACTCTTCATTTTTGTTATCAAGGTGAAGAGGAGAAAAATTTGATGGTTACACAAATAATTAATTGAAAAGTTCCTCTGTAGCAGCTGAAGGTGGAACCTGACCAACTGGAGCACTATTCTTATCCCATATGACCATACTGACATCCTAGTATGATTTTTAACTAATGTGGTTAACATGTCTTAAGTTTTATACAGCATCCATCATGGGGATATCAAAGCAGTATAACTCAAGGGGAGTGAGTAATTCAGAAGTCTCAATGTGCAATGAGAAGTAAGTTTCCTTCCTAGAAAGTTAATTTCAGAAATCCTACAGTGAGGTTAACAGGATTAGTTCTCCAGTTGCCACTGACTTTGCGAGAATAATACCAGATGAAGACTGGAGGGAGAGAAGGAGGGGTGAAAGGGAACTGTGACTCTTCAAAATGCTGGTTAATTGCAAAGAATCTGCTACTGCTTAAGATGTGACTTGCTGACAGGGAGGAAAATATATCAAAGTGCAGAGGAGATACATCAAAATATCAAAATTCAGCTGAATAAATCTCAAGGGATGACAGAGGATCCATCGCTTAGAACTCATCTAGGAGGATTTTTCATCCTGCTTGCATTAAGCAGTCTTTGTTCTTCTTTTTTTTTTTTTTTGGCACAGTTGAGTCCTATTCCAACAAAGTGTGAACAGGTTTTTTCAAGACCCATCAGAAACTATTCTGTACAGACCAGGAGCTGAGACCTGAAGCTAAGAGTTGATGCAGATAAAATATCCATGAAAATAAGGTTAGGGACTTGCATATCCAGCAGGGATAGGAGGTGGCTGATTGCCTACCCTTGGAGGTACACTACATTATCCATGGTAAAAGTTACTTCGAAGGCAGATGAACTTCAGCAGTCCAGAAGTAGTTGCTTAAAAACTATGAATATGTCATGTCATTTCATTTCCTGATCCCCTCCCGTGAATTCCCCACCCTAGGCTAGGGTGAGGCACTAGTCTCATGAAAACCTGCTTTGGAGACCAAGTGAAAGTGAGGGTAAGAAGTTTTCCCTAGGGAACCACCTTTGCCGAAGGGGCACACAGATAATTGCTAGCTGGGAAATTTCCACCGGCCCAAATGACACTTCCAATAGCCTGAATCAGCTCAATTTCTCCATGCAAAGTTACAGTTCAACCTACTCATTAGCAATCAGCAGAAATCAATACTTTGCATTGGCAACTGACATCTTCTATCTAAAGGACAAACTGTCATCACCATGGTGGCTCAGTGGCATCTGAGGTGACAGCAACAAAGAAGCTGAAGGCATAAAGAAAAACTAATTTATCTACAATTAATTGCCATCAAAAAGTCCCTTCTTAAATAAAGGCAGGGAAGTGCTGCGCTTAGGCTTGCTGCAGAAGGGCATTTGCTATATGTCCCCCATCCCACTTACTGTCATGCACAGGTAAGAATCTGTGTGAAAGCTATCTTGCCCTCAGGAGAAAGCAATACGGAAAAAGCCAGCAGGGAAGAGTAATTTCTGGCACTGTGGTTTATCAGAGGGGCTGGTTTACACCCCAACAGCCTCACTCAGTTCCTTGGGGGCAATGCCACGTTGCACAGTCTCCTAAAGCCCCTATCTGTACATCACTCTGGGGGCTGCTGCATATTCTGTATCCATGTGATCCTTCTTCTCCTTCTAAACTTCTGTACCGGAGAAGAGCTGGGGAGGATAGCTTGCCACCATCACCTTAGGCTTCCAGCAGTCAGAGTCCAGGTGACAGTTCAGAGACACAGCAGAGCATTCAGATATACACTCAAAGACCACCTGGTGCAATTAATAAAAAATGATGGAACAAGTATAGGCCATTTGGTTCGTCAAATTCACTTAGCTTTTCTATTTAACGCTCTATTTCCTCCATGAAGACAGTTTATGATTTACCGAATAACACCAGTGTCTTTCTACTCAATGGCTTTTGCTTGGAAAGCCAACTGAAAATACATTTTACTCTGTTTGCACATACATAGATACCTAGTTTTCTTGTGAGGACACCCAGTATGCACCGCCTCTCCTTCTACTTTTTACCTGTCGCTGTTGAGGCCTACCACCGATTTAGGTAATACAGATTCTTACTTTTACTACCCTTGCCACCCTCTGGCCCAACACTACATCCCAACCCAGAAATCCTTTGGCACCCTACTAAAGGAGAGGAATGTGCAGGTGCGTTCCCTGCTCAGCCTCCTCATTACTGCTGAAAGTTGGCATGCAGTGTCCCACCCACTTGGAAGAAGTGTTCTGAGGTTACTCCTGAACTTAAATACTATGGTCTGGAAATAAGAAGGAGAAAGTTTTCACAATTTTCCATTTAAAATTAATTTCCCAAGTCTTCCATTCCTACTTTCCTCTGTCAAACCCCAAGGAGCTTCTTGACCTGCAACTGCCTAATCATATTAGGGTGTGCATGCAGCGTCCCTAAGCCTCCCACAGTATATCAGGGAAATCCGCCTTCTTAAGACCTGCCTTGTTTCCTCCTCCTGGTCCCCTGGAGCAGCCAACAGCTTTGAACAAGGAGCTCTTTGTTCAATCAAGCACTACACTGGATATTACCAGAACTTTCAAAACAGATGTTTTAAAATTCCCCATAGGCTTTGTAACGGGGTTTCTGCCAAGGCCTCCCAGGGTCCTTTCCCCTTGCCCTAATGGACACAAGCTTCCGCAGTTCCCCCCAGAAGAAGGACAAAATTCAGTTTTCCTCACACCTTCAGAAGATCGGTGACAATGGCTGAAAATTAGGAAATCTGACGAAATCGGAGCAGGCGCCACATCCTGCTTCTCCACTCCCTGACAGTAACCCATCTGATGAAAACAATGCTCCCATGCCAAAAAGCCCACTGCTGTGGTCAGGTATCTTGGTAGTTTCTCAGGTTTGATTTATTTCCTGGAAACTGATTTCTCAAATGTTCAGTCCTTTTAGTAAACCAGGCAACAGCTATTCCAAAGGCTTGCTTTGTGAGCTGTTCTCATTAGCTTCATTTATTTCATGTTTTTACCTACCATTTTCTTCTTATTTTCACATTAAATTTCATTTGCTGCACAGTGACCCAGTTTCACAGTACATCTGACATCCCTTTGATTTCTTTTTGCTGCCTGCTCTGCACTTACAGGTAAGAGCAAACGTAAGAAGTCTGCAGCTGGTTTCTTTGTGCGGGTCATTTAGACAGATTAGAAACACTGAAGGAAGCACTAACTCCTCTTCTGGCTTCAATCAATACTTCCTCTGAGTTTGACACAAGTCCTCTCTATTTTTAAGCAATCTTTTGCTATGTGATACGCTGACTGCCTGATCCCTTCAGGTTGAATAGCAACCTGGCAAGTGGCACTTCAGTAGGTTGCTGCAGAACCCAAATAGCATGTCATGCCAAGTCCCATCATTATCCAGCCTTCTTTTTATGTATGTGTATATATACTTGTTATGACAGAGGCACTAGAAGGGAGAATAAAGCTAACAGAAGGGAGAGGACGTGTCAACCTTAACCATGCCTTCCCTGACTGTAACAATTGAACAGCTTCCAGCAAAAATATTTAGTTAGTTCACTGTGTGCAGGCTTCAGTGCCTTACCATCTCCACACATTTGCTAAAGTCACCCCAGTAAGTGGATGGATGCATCTGCATATTTATTCATTTCAGCTGAAATATTTAGGAGTCTTGAGCATTACTGATGACCCTGAGGATTCAAAAGCCACCTATCAAGCCCTCCTTCAGTTCCTTTCCACTGCCTGGGGAGAGGTAGGAGCCTCGGAGGCAGCAGTGGCAGCACATGATGCAGTGATCCCCCTCGAATCAGCACTGTGGCAGGTGAAGAGCAGAGTCTCAGCCAACTCTGGGCAAACTGCAGCTGGTCCAAAACAACCGATGCTGGAAACAGAAGGGGACGTGCAGGCACCTTGATTGTGATGAGTCTGATAACCTCCCCACTCTGCTTCCCTCAAGGAGTGAGTCCCAGCTTGGAGGTCACCGTACTCGCCCACCACGTGGCTGCAGTTTTGTCAACCCCCCGGGGATGCCCGGGGGCAGGCAGGCTGCCCACCACAGCTGCCACGCTGCACTGCCATGCCGAGCCCCCTCCACATTCAGCTCTGCACTCTGGCATGGGCAGCAGGCCCAGGGGACCGGTTGCCTTGGGTGTCCCTCCTCTTCCTCCTTCTTGCTTTCTCTCGGAGCGAAGCCATGCTCGTAAGAGTGCTTTAAATTCTCCCCCACCTCCATACATTTCCAAAACCCCCTCGTGAGTTGTCCCTCCCTTCAGGTCCCTTTTGATCTGCCAGGTTTCTGCAGCGACTCCCTCTGCACTTTGCATATGAGCATTTGCCAGGATGGGGATCCTACAGCCAGGATAACACCACACTGCAGCAGAAGACAGCTCTGCCCTTCAAGCATTTCCTTGAGGGCTTTCCTCTCCCTGCTTTCAAGATCTATCATCTCCTAAAAACCCTGGGGCTTTTTTCACTAGTAGCTCTATACTCTCCCCACTTTTAATGTAAGTGTGAGTCAAATTCTGTTCTTTGTCACTTCACCTCTAGACCGGGAGTCACAGAAGAGATCAACAAAGTTATGCTGGATTTACACCGGGATAATGAGAGAAAAAAAATGGCCCTTTGTCTTTGTATTTTAACTTCTTTCCATCATATTTTTTATTTGTGGCAGTGTTATTGTTAGATTTACTTTGATGTGCCTATTTGAAATTCATTAATCTACAGCACACTCCAGGAAAGCTCTTTATATTTGTTCTCTACTTAGAATATAAAATTACTTCGCTTTACAAAGTATGTTATAATATTCTAAATTTATGACATTACTATTATCTGAGGAATCTCCAGCTATTCATGCATATTCCCCCTTTGTTTCAGGCCCTTCAAAGTTAGTACAGCTAATTCTACATTTTCTTTTCTTGGCATCAATTGCACAATATACTAAATGCTATTAAATTACAGATCCTCTCTGCTTTTCCTGGAAACTTGCTGGTTGGCAGAGCAAGATTAGATCTGGTATTATATGCAAGGGTTTTTTAACAGCTTAAGTTTAAGATGCAGATAGTATAGGAACCTTCAGTGTGATGGCATCCTTAAAAGCATTAAAAAATTACATTAAGCTAGATGATGTCACTTCTAATCAGAATTTTTATCCCTTTCTTTCCTGATTAGTGCAGCCTGCGCAGATTTACTAAATATGTCTGCTAGCTCCAAGGTCTTCACCTCACGGCATCTTGAGTCAGCATTTCTGGCTGCAAGCACTACCGTCAAATGAAATTCATAACGTAAATTAGCATTCAGCACTAGGACCAAGGAGGTCATTAGCAAATATTTCTAAATGACCTGTGGCAATCCCACCTCCCCACCAGGCCTGCTGTAGGAAAAAAATCTTAATTATTCCTGGAAGTAGGGGGAAGAGCTTCCTGGTGTTCAGCTGGACAGCTGAGCAGAAGCAACCACAGCAGCCACGCCATGCTGTGCTGTGCTGTGCTGTGCAGGGTGGTGCCCACGTCTTCACGTCCCGCTGAGGGCTACCTGTACATCTCCCCATGCACAGTGATCCCTGCGACAGCAAACCTGGCAGTCTCAGTGGCAGGGAGCTGCTCGCAATGGAGGGCACCTCTCACCCCTGCATCCCTCAGAGGAGCACAGGCTGATGCCTCCCAGCCATTCCCCATCAGGAAAAAGCCAGATGACCTCATGTGCCTGTTGATCTTTTCCTAATTCAGTAATACAATATGCTTACTATAAATTATAACTTCTATTGTAGTAATTCAGCTACATGAGTGTGACCTAGCGCATTTGTTAATTATTGGACTTCTGAGGATTTTCTCACTAATTTCACAGGTGCATGCCTGCATTTAACCATGTCAAAGCTCCTATAAAACTGATAAAAGCAATGCAAACCTGTCTACAAATTTGCAGCCTACAAATTTATTCTCTCGAAGTTTCCTATGTAAAGTGCTTGCAGTTGCTTTCATGGTTTTGTTTCCTTTGGAAGGAAAGATAAAGGTAATTTTTTATACATAATTACATACAAAAATAATAATTTTTTTAAAATACCTTTTTAAATATTTAATGTCAGCAGTGAGCTCATTAGCTATTATTTGCTTTGCTGGGAAATGCCAGGTGAAGAACAGATTGTTGTTTTTTGCCAATAACAGAAACCAAAGGTTCATCTAGCCCAGGACTCCATCAGATGGGCCAAAGGAGGATGCTGACAAGTCATAAACTTTCAGGTTAATACTCTCTCTGACTCAGGAAATCCCTGAGCTGCAAACTCTTATTGCACGATAAGGAGATATTTTGTGCCCAAACATCTCTGTATGTTTGCTCTTAAGTCATAGTAGTCACACTAAGATCAGACCCTACCTGGGGGAGCAGGCAAGAGGGAAGATAAATGGGATTTCTCCCAGGACAAACTAAGGCAGATTAGGGCTCCCTGCAATGCATCTGCCCCCCGCTGAGCTGCTGACAGCTCAGCCCTGTGTGGTGGTGTCCAGTGCTGGGGGAGATTCTCCCAGGATGATCTAAAATAAAAATACCCTCTGTCTCCATGGTGCCCCAACTGAAGCACCAGCCTAGAAGCCATGAGTTCCCAAGGGTAGCAGCAGCAGCGGTGGTGAGGAGAGATGGCTGCCGGCTCGCCTCCTGTGCCAAGCATCCATGCACCCCACTGCTGCCATCGACACAGGAGCCACTCTCGCCAGGGCTTCTTGTTCACAAGGGTGGGGATGAATGTAGATTTAATTTTGGAGGCTTTACCCATGGCCCTCGTTTGAAGCCTGTGCCAGCTGTGGGGGTGGAAGCTGTGCAGAAGACAGGCAGTAATTAAGGTTGGATTTTGAAGCAGAGGGATTCCTCCTCTCACCCTCCCCTCCAGCCTAAGCCCTGGGACCATGTTCCCAGAGCAGAGATAAAAAGGCAGGTTCCCTTCCCTGAGTTTATTAAACAAAGCACAAAGGTGGTAGTACAGGACTGGTGGTGTTGCTGAGCTGCCAGGTCTCATGGGCTGGCTTCAGGACTCCTGCACGTGCTGTCCATCTGTGCTCCTCCACGAGCAGGATGGCATCTCTCATGTGTACGCAGCATGGACCCAGAGCCTCTCTTCCCACCCAAGAGACATCAGAAGGACTTGCTACCCAGCTACCCGTGGGGCAGGAGAGAGGCTGCATACCCTCTCACATCATCTGCTATCCTACAGTCAGGACACGGGACCCAAAACATTGTCAGAATCCTAATTAAATGCATAAATTATATGGAACAATGCAAAATGCATCTGTGGCTTTGAAGGACTATGACAATTTCAGGCAGATGGCAAGATAGGAATTAGCACTTCTTGCAGCACCCAGCCAGAACAGATGCAATACATAATGAGGGTCAGACAGCAACGCACAGTGTAATTCCCTTTGCTCTCCCAGGAAACACAAAAATGCTAAGTCACTGTGTCACTACAGATTTTGTTGCTGGAAACACGATGAGTGTCAATTGTCAAGGTAAATTAGTAATGCTGCATAAGCAGAAGCTGGAGGTAGAAAGGGAGCCACGAAAGAGGCTGCTCTAGTGACACAATGCTTCTTAAAGCAGTTCTCTAAATTCTTCCTTCTCCGATATGCATATTGCTGTTTGCGAGGGGTCCACAAAGTCAGTATCTCCCTCTGAAACAGTTGTTTGCTTGGAATTGCTGATAGGAAACATTTTAAGTTAATTAAAAATTGTTACAAGGGCAGTGATTCATGAGGCATCCGACTACAGAAGAATAATACACCTACCTGGCTATCTGTCTCATTGGTCTGTTTCTTTGGGAATTACAGTACTTTAACGCACAAAATAGTAAAACATCAGAGCAAAGCAACGGAAAGTTACTCTGTGCTTAACTGTCCAAGAATTATATTCAGGAAGAAGAAAAGTGTAGGCATAATTTGTCAGCAAGTATTAAAATAGATCTTCTTGAGGCATTATCTGAACTTGGGGAAAATGTCTAATTGGCTGCCTGGGGCCCTCCAGTATTTTAATTTTTCTAAATTAATTATAGTATATTCTTTATACAATAAGTAAGTGACTACAAGTATGGAAGTGTTTCTGTGCATTCATTCAGCGGTTCATTTACAATTTGAAAAACAAAGCCAACCAGGTGTAATGAGGAATCTCTGTTTAGGTAGTCGCGTTTCTTCTTTGTTCTGCTTTTTCGCTGGCAGTATTCAAAACCCACATTTCCTTGAGTGAAAATCTTGCTCGGGAAAGCTAACTCACACTTTGGGGTTCTGCTGCCATGCCAAATAATTCAAGCAGCTTAAATGGATTTGCAAGGTGGATGCTCAAATGCAGATTAAAATGTGAATCCCCTTCCCAGAAAATTATCTAATTTATAAATGAGGAA
Organism: Anhinga rufa; assembly: GCA_013400875.1. NCBI lineage: Eukaryota > Metazoa > Chordata > Aves > Suliformes > Anhingidae > Anhinga > Anhinga rufa. Next base: position 14,140 of record VZTV01015469.1, read on the forward strand.
TCTTCAGACCTTGAGGTAGCCAAAGTGACTTGGCTTTTAAAGGAGATTACTTACAAAAGGCTCTGGCTACCAACCTGCCAGAGACTGGCTGTGTGACTCTTAAAACCCCAGAACAAAAGATCAAAGATTGCCTCAGTCAAGCAAAATATTTCACTGCTGGGTAAATAACTTCTGTTCTGCAAATAGCATTTTCCCAAATGCCATATCACAATTCAGATCTTCTGACAGGTGCAAATCAGACTGGAAAAGTGTGAGAAAACGTGTCCCATGACCTACCGACTTGTGAGAAGGAATTGGCAACCTAAGTGCACTCAGCACCTTTGGAAACTGGGGTACAGGGGCCATAATGCTCATGAGAGTACAGGCATAACCTTAACACAAGGCGGTGCTAGTCAGTGGCAGCATTTTTAAGGCAGGAGCCTTCAAGATGGAGCTTTCAGCTCTCCAACCACCATCCAACCCTAAAGGGGCAGCTCAGCAGCCCTGTACCCCAACTGTGCTCCTAAAAACTGCATCTCCATCTTCTCACTGAGTCCCACACCGCTACATAGGAGGTTGCGTCCCCGGACGGAGGGAACAGGGAAGGACGGGCAAGGCAAGGAAATACCCAAGAGACCTCTCCAGTGGGCATGGCCACTGTACCAAAGGTCTCACTGTCCGCAAAGGCTGTCACAGGGACTTTGTACTTTCCTGCATCACCCCACAAGTGTACAGACCTCAGGGGTCAGATTCCCACCATGCTGTCTGCAGTGTGGTCAGTTTTTGCTGCCAAAATGAGTGCCGAGGGGGGCTTAAAATGCGAGTGAGGTTGTAAATAGCCCAGCAAGGCGTGAGGGAGACTACAACATCTGGCCACTCATTTTCTTCCATCTCTATCAAGTGCCAGATATAATTATGAGGACAGGTAAGAAATAGACATAGTAAGAGAGGAAAGCAAATCTCTTGAAACCTGTACATGAAGCCACAGCACCTTCATCCTTCAGAGGCCCAGGCGGTCCAGTAAAAAAGAGCCACATCCAAGAGGCTTTGAATCTGTCTCTTGCGACAAGTGCTATCAGCTTTGCATGGAGCAGCAGCATTCGACATGGAAAATAATTATTTTCCCAGCAATCACCACTAAAGAACATTAACTGGAGAGCTAAATCTTAAACCCTGCAGTGTTGAAACAGTCTTCTTGCAACCCCCAAAAAGCATATTTTGCATTCCAGCTGATTCAAGGCATGTCCTGGATAGTGGATGAGAGCACTCAGCATACCATGGAGAAGCCTGACTTTCAAAGAGCAAACTCTGATACTCACTGGAGAACTAACATGTGTCTCCAGAAGAATGAGCACAATGGGGCCGTTTTGCACTGTGCTGCTTTTTGCCTCCTGTCCACCGTGCTCACAGGAGTGGTGGACAAAAAAAAA
>VZTV01015477.1:0-11081 GCA_013400875.1 Anhinga rufa
TTAAATATTGGAACATGGTGATACTGGAACATTTGGCTTTTATGAACTTTTCTATTAAAAAACCCAGCCTCTTGTTAGAAAGGCTGACCTCTTCTCTATGTTGCAGAACTTGATGTGAAATACACAAACTTATGAATAGATAGATGCATAACATACATACCCATCCCCAGAAGAAGACAGTCATGAAGGGCAGCACACATGTGCAACAGCTTTTCAAGAATGTAGGAATAGGAGGAGGGGGAAAATCTAATTTCCTCAGTTTCCTCACAGGGGCCACTTGCTTCTTTATCTCCCCAGTGGCTAGTCAAAAGCTAGACTACATTTTTTCCCTGATACACACACCAGATTCCCATGATTCAACTTCTTCTCCTTACCTTCATGGAAACTTTTTTTTTCCACAGACATATCACTCAAGAAGGAGATGAGACACTGTGGCAACATTTTTGTAATCTATTTATATCTGTAATCAAAAATATTATGTGATACTGATTTCCTCCTCATTGACAGCTAAAAATCATGAAGTTTCCAGAAGCTGGGGTGGGGCGGGGGGAAATCTGCAACACTTTTTGTGTCAAGAAAATCCACCTTCGAGGCACCTGTAATTAAAACAACAGAGCATAATCCCTCCACAGTTGGTAACTTTACAGATCCAGAGAACTGTACAAGGTAGCAATTTTCAGTGAGCAAAAAGTTTTCTGACTGTGCATAACCCAGTCATACACCTTAAATGTTTTTTCCAGCCACTCTGTCTGTTAACAAACTATTTACTACAGGCATGACTTAATTCTACATAATACTAAGATTGCCCAAGACTTTCCACTTTGAATGTGTTTTCAGCTGCTAATGGGTTTGCCAAACTTTCATGTTCTATGCCACTGTCTGCCTCAAGTTAATTAGCTCTGTAGAGTATAGAATATAAATATAGCATACCATGCACCCACAGAGCCTTGCCCATATTAGAAAAAATTGTAAACAATGAATTGAAAAAATTTCAGTTACCTATGTCTTGCTTTGATGAGGGGATCTGAAATATGGCAGGAGACATTTTTTGCATTAAAAATAAACTCATTGCTATTGTTGCAAAAATCTGTACCGCAATCACCATCTTAAAAGCTTTTGTAGATTTTTTCCCTTACCCTCATGATCAGCTTGCTTATTCTTAGGAAAAGCTACTTGCAGTTTAGCACCTCAAGTCCCAGAGATGGGTTACTGCAACTTAGTCTGCATGCAAAAATTTGGCAGGGGAGATTTCATCTTGAGCTCATCTGCTTAGATTTCTGCTGGACTGGAGCAGTGGAGAGGAGGACAACAGTGAGATCCCAATGTCAGCAGTAATAAAACAGATGGGCAGGGGCTGATATTGGAGACACAGGGAACAGTGTAGGAAGTGGAGCCTTACAACTGACAACTGAGGAGGGAGAGAAACCAGGAGAGTGGAGGAGGGGTGTGGCAAGTTTTTCAGTGGCCATCAAGAGACAGACTGGGAAAGAGATGGAAAACAGGAATGAGCAGGATAGCTGGAAGTAAATGAGTGGTGGATAAACGGAAATAAGGACAGACAGGGAGCCCAGAAGAGAGATCTGTGCTTGGTAGGACTGAGAACAAAGTCACGGGCACACTTTCAGTAAGTTTCATATAGGGTCTCCCACAGCAAAGATCCTCTAATGAATGGTGTATAAGCCGTGAACTGACAGAGAGAAAACTAGGAAAAAGTAGTATTGAATGATGCATTGCAATTGTGCTACAGCTATTAGTTACACAGATAAAGTGTAATGGCCAGGAGGCAGAGTCTGTGTGCCATGCACACAGCTTCTTGGTGGCAGATCCTTCCTGGCCCTGCTGTCTGAGCTAGCCAGGCAGAAGCTTGCTTCTGCTATCTAGCTCTCCCCACATCTTCCCTCTCTGGCCAGACGCTTATGTTAGATGGATTCCTGTTGAGAGCACTTGCATTTTAGAAGCTCCTATGTTGCTCAAATGCTGGAGGTGGATTATAAAGAGGGAAGGACTGGTTAGAGTGTTTTGAGGTGTGGGAAGAAGGAAGTTGCTAAGAGAAGAGACTAATTTGAGCTCCTAAATGTCTCATTACTTGCGCATGCATATTCCTAGTCCAACATTGAGAAAGAAATCACTGCATATCCAGCCCTGACAGGAATATAAAACCTGGATTCTACATTATTTCTTTCTTTCTCAGTGAGGAGGCAGAAGATCATACAAGACTTTTAGGTTGGGGCTCTGTTACTTCGTCTGTGACTTGAGCTATGCCCACATGCATTGGGAAAGATGCTCCTGCATGTGCTCACATTTTCAGTTATGGATGCACAGGAATAAGCAGGTTCTTCTTATGCCCTTTATCCTCTCAGGACAAATGAAGACAGCTAAAAACTGTCAGAGCCTTGAGTGCAATCATTTAGTACTTAAGACAGCACATCTGAAAGAATATGGTAAATAAGGAAAGAGAAAAGACATAACTTGCTCTAAAGAAATAACATTCTTCATTTCCCTCCTGCCTCACCCTCAGCCATGCGCTTCATGGAGCAAGTGAGTAAAAATCATGATCCAGAGGGTAATAGCTGGCTAAGAGAGGCTCCTAGGTCCACTGCAGGCATGCTATGGTTCAAACCATAGCTCTTGCTCAGCACTGACAGCCAAAACCTCATCTTTGTAATCTATGTCCTGGCTGTGGAGTTGTCTGCTCTAATTATTCTGCACGTGTATCTCCTCACAGCCTGGAACAGGCTTTCTAAGGGCTGAGACCACTGGAATGGGGAAGATTTATGGAGCCAGCCAACACTGGTTGCGTTTTGCAGAACCTTAAATAAGAGACAAAAGACTCTTCTGAATTTTAGGAGGGAAGATTCCCTCTGCTTTGAGGATTACTTAGTTCCTGGTGCACTGAAGTTGAAGGATTAAGTAACTTTTCCCAAATATAGAATGTATCACACCCAATCATACACACACACACACTGCTGCCTTCTTAAGTGAAGCATCTGAGGAGGAAAATGAGATTACAAATTTAGGAGTATAATAAGATCAAGTTAAATTCACACCATTTCCCCGCCTAGGCACAATCTATGTCATTAGAGAGGATTAATTTTTTGTTACAATTTCTAATCTCATTATACCTTTTGTCATAAGAATGGTTTATCAGAATTTCAGTACGTAATGCTATACATTTTGTGAAATATTATATTATGCTCTAACATAATACCTTCACTTGACTTTTCCAGTATTCTATATTTTCATTAGCTGGTATCCATTCACTCATGCCATACCACTCAGCCCAGCTATAAATAGATAGACCAGCCAACCAAATCACACAATATTGAAAAGGTCAAAGTACTACATTACTGTAATTTAGAGAATACTGTTCACAAAGTATTAAAACTTTGATGCCTTATTTATGTGACAATGAAAGTAATGAAAATAGAAGGCATTGCAAAATGATCACATTATTACCAGAAATCATTGGAAGATTGAGGGATTGCAAACCTCTCAACATTATTATCTTTATAGCCTAATATAAATTCATGTTATTCTTTAGGTACTGTACCTCTTATGCCGAGTTTCTGTGTCTCTCACCAGAAGGACAATGGTTCACTACTTTTGACATTTTTTAAATACAAATATTTAAAAGCTCTTAAGGAATACTCATAAGCATATTTTGAATCACAGCCCTCTTTCAGCTAACTTGTAAAGAAGTTTAGACAGAGGAAAAAAAAAGTGAAAATCAAGCTAAGGATTATTATTACTGACTCCTTCCCCCCACCAAGAAAGGAAGAGAATTATGGCCTTGCTCTCAAAGTCTATGGAAAGGCCCTATTTAAGCTCAGTGGCTGTGAAACTATACCTGGTCATGCAAAAGTACTTTTAGAGTGGCTGTGAGTACAGGCTGTTCTGCAATGCATCCACCATCATATTGCCCCTACAAATATCCATATGGCAAAATGTATGTGTCCTGAAAACTGCATGGTCCCCCACCTCTTTCCCTGCAGCTCAGGATTCCTAAGAGATTAGGTACACGCTGCAGAAATGCCTGCAAATCAGCAGTTACCTCTCCAGGCCCAGGTTCAGTCAGGTGTCTGATGTGCTCCCTGCATCACTGATCATGGTACCCAATGCTGTTTGATGCTGCAAAAGTCTCTGGCTAATGTGAAAGTCAGACTCTGTGCCAATTTATCTCCAGGCATGTAATTTTACCCAAAGAACATGAAGTACAGCTGTGCTCTTCAAGACTAGAAGAGCTGTTCCAGAGAAAGCAGTCATGGTCCACATCAGATAATACTCACAGGTCTACAGGCTCACAGAGTAAAAGTGGATGTTTTTAAAATTGTCTGCAGAAAAAAAAAAGGAAGGAACAATGTAAAAGGGAAAAAGAGAGAGGGTATCAGCTCGGCTTTTTGAGATAGCTGCAGGAGAACTGGGCTTAGTACACAGTCCACAGGGTACTCTCCAGTATGCTCAAGACCACCCTGAACCCCTGGGCAAGTTTAGGTGTCCACAATCCAACAGAGTGGGGAAGATGTACTGGAAGCTGCCCTGCTTTCTCCCAGTATAGACTGTAGGGTAATCTGGGGAAATCGGATTTTAGCCAACATATCTTTGATTAGATTCTGGCATTATAGAGTTCTGTAGGTTTGGGGGAAATCAATAATAATGACATTTCAGGGGACTTAATTCATGGATTTGTAACTAACTTAATGGATAACTGAGAAGTAAGCTCAGCTAATATTAAAACAACAGTAATCGGTGACCTAATTTCTATCTTATGAGTCTCATTGTCTTCCATGAGAGAATACCCATTTCCCAGTGAGTAAGGGGGGATGCCAGGATAACTGTTCTTGAGGGCTATTCATGATTTCCAGTTTGAAACACCACAGTTGTAATAACGCTTTGCAAGATTTTCTGTTGCTGGGCTGGAGCTGATCTGGCATCTCTCTCTCTCTCCCCCACCGAGTGCCTGTTAAGAGATCAGAGAGGTTGGACTACAGCAAAGCTGCAGCGTCTGCAGGAAGTACAGCTGAATAGCCACATTCAACCTGCTGATGTTAGGTGCTTATATGGCAAAGAGACTCTGTAGTTTCTATTTTTCATAGATAAGACTAAGTTTGGTTTTGTTTGGGTTTTTTTTTGAGGGGTGGGAGGATGGTTTGGGGGGATTTGGGGGTTGCTTGGTGGGTTGTTTTTTGGTTTGGTGCTGTTTGTGTTTTTCAGAAAAGCACCTGATAAGTCCGTGTTTAAGGAGTTGTCTACATAAAAATAATCTCCTAGCAGAGGCGACGAAGCCTCTTCCGCTGACAGTCACATTTCCAATATTGATGCTGTTATTCCAATAGCAAGGTTGTGCACACCGCTAATCAGTTTACTGAGGAAGTAATTATGCTCTACCTGTGTTACACAATTTTCAGTCTAGCTAGAAAAACTAAGGCTATACTCTTACAACTGACTAAATATAGGTAAGATGAACAAGTAATTTGCCAGGAGGGAGACTAAAAACCATATAAAACCTCACACACCAAAAAAAAAAATCCCCAACTACACACCAGGCTTTACCTTTGTCAGCAAAGGTTACCCAGGAGAGAGCAAGTGAGGGAGAAGTGAAGTAGCACATCTCCCCACTGATCTGTGCCTCCTGCAGACTCCCACCCTGAGCTGGTGCCTTGGCACTGTGCTGGTGAGGCTCTGGGCCCTGTGGTAGAGCAGGTGGCCATGGGCGGTGTGCTCCACCGTCCTCCTACTCCCAACAGATTTGCTGATGCTGGGGGCGTAGAAAGCAAACTCCACCTGAACAAACTGAACCCCTTCACTTTTGGGATGATGGCTGGAGGGATGGAGAGAACGCCTTATGGAATTTTGATTTGAATGTTACAACATATGGAAATTGGTCTGTGAAAAAAGTGAGAAATATTTAGAAACAGTTGGAAAGGCTGTCATTGAAATTTATCCTGGCTATGTCTAAACATGGAAAAGGACAACAGAAACCAATGTTAACTTAAGAAAAAATGTAAAGAGACCTGACTATGCAACAAGCAGAAGGCTTATTTCTTTTTAAGTATAAACAATCTGGTGAGGAGGAAGAAAGGCAGAGCTATAAAAATAAGCCAAGGCAAGTAAAAAATAATGAGGATAAAAAAATAATAATAATACTCTGCATCAGTTTGCAGAGATTTTTCTTGTACAGGAGTCTCCAAATATAACTTTAAGGGAGAAACCAGACAAAATATTTCTGTTCCAAAATATCACATTGGAGAATAGTATAAAAGGATGGTGTACTGCAGGTAGGGGATAACCTTTAGCTATGGACAAGCTTTTTAGACACCTTCCTTGGGAGACTAATCTTTCTACACTCCTTATGCAGTCAATGAAAAGAGACACTAGCTTCCAAGGGCAATTCAATACCCCTAAATGCAGGTGGCATGGACACCTTATTTACAGTAAGGATAAAGACTAGAACAAATCACAAGACATGGGTCATTTTCTTCAAGCTTTGACTGTTTGGAGGCCTGGGCTGAATTACAGATAGAACAAACATTGCTGCCTTCAGTTAAGGAGGTGGGTGTGAGGACACCTTGTTTGATCCTCCTTCCTTTTTTCTGTTTATTAAGTGCAGCATTGTGCATTAAACCTCTGCCTTCCCACTCATTCTCTTTTTTTTTTCTCCTCCATCAGCTCTTTAGTGTTTCTTTTCATTCCAGTGCCACAGGCAGTCACAGGCAAAGGGGGCTCCCAGGCTGCAAGCTTGCAGAAGTGCAGAGCACCCCCTGCTTAGTGCACAGATTTCCTTCCCCACTGCTGTTTTCTACTGGTGGAGAGGTCCCAGCCATAGGGAGCAACCCTTTATGCAGAACAATAACTCATTTACACTTGCAACTGAAACATCCTTTGTGCAGCAAGTCTCTAGTACCAAGGTAGAAATTTTGTTCCCAGGGAACTTGTAAAAAGGCCATAATACAAGGACAGTGGAAAAATTAGTGTGGAGGCAGCCTAACAAAATATTTGAAATATCAAGATTAGCAGTGACTATAATCAAGGGTAAGAACAGAAATAGAGAATGTAATTGCTTCTAACTTGAACACCATAGCATTTACCCACTTTTCATAGATGCCAAATAGGCAAGATTACCTAGATTTTCAAATGACTTTATCTATGAATAATTGGCTGAGTGGATTGACAGAAAAAGTAATAAGGTGTTGAATGTATAGCATACTTACTATAGAAACACAATGACAGGGAATGCTGTTATTGCTGTATAAAGTTGTTGAATCTAACAGTATAAATGCAAAACCTGAGTTACTTTTCCACAGTTGTACTTCAGAGAGGCAGAGCAACCTAAATTGACTTATATGTCCTTTAAAAATAAGTTCAATTTTTAAAGTATGTATGTTTGTATATAAATTCCAGAAAAAAAACATAGGATTCTTCTGTTTTCCTTCCTTCCCACACTATATCTGAGAACACCACTTTCTCCTCCCTTTGTTTCACTTTTCCTTTTAGAACTCTGACAGAGCTGCAGTTTGGCTTAGGAGGCCAACTCATTGCATTTATTCACTCTAAATTTAAGTCTATTATTTATTTACTCCAAGTCTAACTTTTCATTGTGCAACTACTCTAGAAACAACTAAACAGAAAAATCAGTATGTTTATGCTCATATTCCCAGAAGTAAATAAGCAATCCTTTACTTAACTTACACCAAACTTTACTTAACTTACAACAAACATGAATTTCAGCTGATAACATATTTTCAGATCCAAACTTTCAAATTCACTGGTTACTCATAATCCTTTCTGACAGAAGACAGGAACCTCATCACATGCTATATTTTGCCTCCTGCCACAATACAGAATTTCTGTAAATGATTGCAAGCAGTATGCAAACCACAGTTTATTTTTGGTAGAAATTTCTCAATAAAACTTCAGTACTGCTCACAAATTTCTGCAAAAATAAATTTAAGATTTTGAATTAATAACACATTGACTTGCTGATAATATTTGGCAGGTTTTAGGGATTTCTGATAAAAATAGGAAAAGCAGAAATATTAATTGAATAATGTATGCTTTGTAGTGTATTACATCAACTTCTCTAATCTCCCTGACTCATAATAAAGCAAGCACATGCTGTGTTGAAGAAACATGGTATTGCTTGGGCTTCATTGCACACATGCTGAAGTACCATCCTGAGTTAAGCTATTCCATGACATACAAAGAAAATGTACCCAATATAGCAGGAAGACACCAAATTGATAACAGCACATTTGTATAGCAGAGTATGCACATGAGAAAACTATGTCAGGCTAGAGGTGACAGAGGAGAAAAAGGAAAAGATATGGGACCAAGTTAAAAATACAAGTGAAACTTCAAGGCTGAGGCAGATGCACCCAATGATCACCATCATCATTTTTCAATTTGTTCATACAGGGAATATTTAAATAATCTTATGGTGTTTCCCTCCCACTCTTCCCATCACTCCCTTCCTCCTCTTGCTAGCTTTCTCACATCACACCTTTTGTTTCTTAAGGTCAGTTGTGAGACATCTTCCTACATGCATGGATAAGGCCACAGTGAATACTGTGCACTAAAAGATGAAACAATAATCTGTTTCCTATAAATGTGAGGGTTCCTGGCAAGATGGCATATTTTTCTGTTTCTTTAGGTTAAATTTACTTGTTATTTACATTAAATCCATCTGATACAACATCCTACATGCCCAATAGAACCATACAGTTAAAACATTAAAAAACACATTAATGTGTCTTTCCATACCGTAACGTGTTAATAGTGCAAAAAGCTATTAGGACCAGGCTGTCAGGCATACACAGCAGATGAAATGCTGGGTCAGCATGAACATACGCTGCACCATAATTGATAAAAGAATACCATTAACTTATACCAATGCAAGTAGACATAAAAAAAAAATAAAAATCAACATTTAACCCTAGTTTTTAGCCCTTCCCAAATTTTTTGTCCTTTCAGCAACTAAGTTCTTTAGAGCTAGCAACAGCAAGCTAGGCTAAAAAACCCCTGTGAATTAGTGGCCCGTTTTTTCTAAGTGCCTGAAAGGGTGACAGAACCATCTACAGGAGCAGATATATTCAATGCACAAGCAAAACCTGGTTTTGCCTATAAAAATTAGGTAGTTGCCAAAATTAGCTGTGTTCTCATTAGCACGATCATCTATCTACTTGAGCACAAATGTAGAAGGTTATAGTCCATGACTGGTATGCACTTTGAGGGAAATATATAATTATTTCAATTTTTTTAATATTCAGAAGGAAAAAGAATAAAAAACATTTAAAAAATCTGGACTTACCTGCCCCACTCAAACAAACCTTCCATACGGTGAGATTTTGTGTTATCTGGCCTTTGCTCCAGTAAGATTAATGTTTAGGGAAGGAGAATGACACTGTCCATGTAGAAGAATGAAAACTAAAAAGCACTGTTAAGAGCTTGGCAACAATATGTACAGATATATTTCCTTTTAATGGCATATGCATATCAACTCTACTAGTCATACACACATCTTAGTAGGTATGACTATATTTTCCTCTTGACTTTGCTATCAAAGTGTTTCTTACTACATTTGTATATCCCTCAAAAATATACATAGGGAAGTGAAAGGACTTTTTGATCAGATGAGAAGCTCCTTTGCAAGTTATTTTTGTCCACTTGTCTAAAAGCCATATAAAAATGGCCTTAAGTATGTGCTTGAATCTCTTTCATACTTGTTTTGCTGAATCCCTGTTACTTCATGTTTAACTGCACATCTTCTAGCTGTTGTTATTTACACACCCTCCACATTGCAGGATGCTGCAGGACATATGCTTGCTGACATACTTTTAATGAAGAAAACCCTTACAGTCAGCTGGCCAATGTAAGAAGCTACATTTGACCACATAGCATAGAATGAGGGAACTGTCCTTGTGGACAAAGGAAATCAAAACATTTTCTCCATATATCCCCCCTCCTTTCTCTATGGAGCAGGAGGGGAGGAAGAAAGACACACCAAAACCCACATCTCTATCGGAAGATAATGAAAAGCAAAATAAATCCTTTCTAAAGGCCTGAGGTTAAAAAGCACCGAGTTCCAAAATCCCAGAGGCCAATGGAAGCCAAAAGCATCTGGCATCCATTTGTACTGGTCCTATTTCTTATTCAAATAAGTATTGCTCTCTTACAAGTTTCAGTGTATATTTTCTAGGACCCAGAAGAAATTGGTGCTAACTGCAACAATAGTGTTTTGGGGGTGGCAGTAGTAACCATTATGAACTGCTAAATGCAAATCAGAGACATTCAAAGTCTATTTAGCACACCATTTCCACGTGTAGCTTGATAAAGACTGAAAACAATTCAGTCTGTTGCAACATACTCCACAGGGACTGCAGAAGTGAATTGAAGACAATAACAGGTAAACAGATGACTCAGGAAACACTTGAATTTAGACATATGATATTGAGGTAAAAGTTCAGATCTCCTCCCTGTTCAGCTTTCTGAGCCCAGGCTCTGGCTCTGCTGAACTACCAGGCTTTGTCTTCTGCTGTGAAAGGCGAACATCACTGAAGACATCTGCAAAGAAAAAGTCAGAGTTACAAATTCACACCAAATGAATAGTTCAAAATGTTTTGTGTATTTCAAAGTGGACTGGGGCCCATTTATGGCAATTTTTAATGGGGCTAGAACACCTGCTCCCTTGACAGATACTACTAAAAATACATGCTACAAAAACAGTATTGGTTCACAAATAACTTGGTAATACTTTAATTAAAGTATCTACATAAAATAGAAAAACATTTCTGTGATATGTAAAGTGTTTAGGCACTTACTAAAGAACTTACCCTTTCAGAAAACACAACTGATCTATTAGCAAAGGCTTATTTTATGGTTTCATCCAGCAGTCACAGTTCAGGGCATACACAACCACCTCTTTCCAAAACACTCTACTAGGTACCTTCCCTCTAAGCTTTGTGGAAATGTTTCCAGGACTCTCAATTCACAATTTAAGAGGCTTTTCTTAGAGACTGCCTTAGTCTTCAATGTGTAGGATTTATGTACCCACTCATAACAATATCCTATTGTCTTATGTAGTATGT
>VZTV01015478.1:943-21268 GCA_013400875.1 Anhinga rufa
TATATCAGGCAGCAGCTTGTGCTTCCCGGATTAGACTTCTTGAGCAAAATCAGATGAAGATTTTCTTTCATCGTTCTCATTAAACTATTCTGCCCTTTTCATTGTTTTAGGTCATTGTTGATGAATGACAGAGAAGTGCCTTGAGTACTGCATCCCAAATATAATTAAATTAATGTTTTCAGTGGAAGAGATTATACATTTGCTGAATTTAAAGCAGATAAAACAGAGGTAGAGACTATGTATATTGAAAGTTAAACTGTGCACCTGCATATGTTTCATTAAAAGGTTTTGAATCTTTAACTGAAACATTTTTTTAAAAATTTGCCTTTCATTGTCCTCGGTTCTTATGTTTAAGATTTGAGATGACCACAAAACAGAAATGACCTTTTAGATTTCTGCGCAAAAAGGGACAAGAAAAATAAGAATTTTGTAGTCTAACAGATAACAGATACAGAATCCCAGGTCAACTGTAACTGATTAGGAGTCTGCTGTTGTGTTGTATCTTCTTTCAGAACATTCCCACTCACGCAGTGATCTCTGGACACTGACTTAACCAGGCAGTTCACAATGATCCTGTCTGGAGAGTGAGCTGCCTTTTGCACAGAGGGTGTTTGTTCCTGACACGGAACAATAATCTGAGCTAGACATGCAGGGGAAGGTGTAATTTTGCAGTGTAGACATCCTACAGCTCACTTTGCTAATCAAAACCAGAGAACAACCCCAGAGCTACAGTCCCTAACCGAGTTAGGTTTTATACAGTTTAGGTTAAATCTTGTACATGAAGCAAGTTTAGGAAAGCATATGTGAACGTCAGTTAACAATTTATTCCATACACCCTCAAAAGACTGATTACTGTCAGCACTAGGAATGCTAGGCATTAAACATTTGCACTCTTATGCGTTCCTGAGAAAGAGGTAACTGCATGTCACTACCTGTAACATTATGTTCCAAGATTGTGTCTTACATTTGTAGTAATCCTTATTATAATGCAAATATACCTTTATCATGTTGCCTTATGCATGAATTGTCTTCTAATTTGTCCCACTGTAACAAATAATATTATTCACTCTGCAGTTCTAGCAATATTCTTATAAGCTTATGCTGCACGTGTGGAATTTATCATCAGATTTACTTCTGTTCATTTCCACAGAAGACTGTGCACCTCTAGTTACAATGTACTTTATTGTTTAAAGAAAAGATATTTACTTGAATTTGAGTGACTTCTTATTCACTAAGGGCTCAATAAGACAGTTTGCCAACTGAATTTAGAAGGGATTGAAACAAGTCTTCATTTTTATATGGATAATAAATGTTGGGACAGATTCCATTTCATAGACAACAGTTTGTCTGCTTGATGATTTCTTCAGAACACAGTTAATAGCCTTTTCTATTTAAATAATTAACTCCCATGACAGATTAAAATAATTTACAATGAATATTGCTTCATTTCTCCTGTTACATTTGTACATTCCTTAATTCTGAGCAATAGACTCAGTCTTCCACATCTTGCTAACAATAGCTACTTCTTGTGTGCACTTTCTGTTTTGACCTATGCCACTGGATTTGTGTTCCATGGGTTGTTAATGTATGATCCATAAGTACCTGGAGCGTGTGAACCTCCAGACGCTGTCTGTATAAACAGGTTTTTCATGAGCGGTTGAACTAATTGATTTTATTTTCATTTTTGGTATGGATTTTTGTTCTTTTTCCGTGTGTACACCACTGGTGACCCCAGCTCCCTTTCCCTTTCCTGGCTCTATACAGCTCCCCCATTGGGCCAATTAATGCACAGCTGCAGTAACGCTGGTTTGCATCATCTGACTTTGGTGGGGAAAAGGTGTATAACAGAATTTTGTCAGTTAGTCTCTTTTCTCAACCACAAACCAGGCGCAAAGTTTTAATGAATTCTTTTGGAACCTACTAGGGGGACAGAGGTGAGATAGAATTTTTTTTTAAGATTTGACTAATAAAACAATATAAAATGCTCTGTCTCACGGAGTTTTTCATATGGACTTTGTTGGTGATTTAAGGAAAAAGGAAGGATAGTTGTAATTAATTTTATCGCAATATCACTGAATATTTTGAAAAGTTAGATATCCAAAGAAAGAGGGAAGTTATCTAATGTGTAAACTTCGGTTATAAAATGTGCAAGAATAAAAACTGGTGTTGTCAGCCAATGTCTCTATCTAAATATTCTTTGTATTTTCCAGTAAAAAGGCTTGCCATTCATAGTTCACATGAAAGTGAACCTTTGGGTTGGGCATTATTTATAAAACGTACAGGCCAAATTAGCCTAAAAAATTGAGTTGGAAAAAGTGAGCTAATGTAAAAAGATAAAAAAAATACAGCAAAGTGATTTTAAACATTTTTATACCCACTCCATTACCTACAAAAAAAATCTTACATTTCTGTCTCTGCTGTCTCCAGGGATGCAAAATTGCATCATGATGTATTTTTTTCCTCTTCTCAAAAGAAAAGGAGGAATTTTTGCTTTGAACTTAAAAGCTGTATTTTTGTTTTGAACAGCCTTTTTGAGAACTGTATCAGTCCCTAGAAGGCTGTATGAGTCTATTTTGCTTTTATGTGTCATACAATACCAGTAACGCAATCAAAACATGAAATTCTATGTCCAGCAATGGTTTTTAACTACTTCTTTTAACTACTTTTAACTAAATCTCTTTATTCTGCATTGGTATTTCTTTCTCAAGAGACTTTGTGCACATACATTTTATTACTATTGCCCGCAAATAAATTATTTGCAGTTTTATAGCCTGTTCAATAAAATTATAGAATATAAATTATAAGTTAAAAAAATAGCAAGAGTGTACCTGTCATTCTGAGAGATTGATCTAGGATAATTTATTTTAGGAAATAATTCTGGATTTCTTTACTCTTTCTTTCTTTTATTTTTTTTCTCTATGTTCAGATGGAAGACGTCATAGCCCGCATGCAAGATGAGAAAAATGGGATTCCTATTCGTACAGTCAAAAGTTTTCTTTCCAAGATCCCCAGTGTCTTTTCTGGTAAGAGTCAAAGTGAATTTCATACTATCTAGTTTCCACTCTACCTTATGTAAGGTGATGCTCACATGGAAAACACTTTCAACTGAGTTATGGGGAATTCACGGTCATCTGGTCTGGAGGAGACATTGACTACCCTTTGAATACCTTAATTACAGACTTTTTTAATCTTTCTCTCACATTAGAGCGGACTTACATAGATATTTTTTTTTTTGTCCTGTAAATTAAGTGAAGGGAATACTTAATTTACTACAAATAGTCACTTATCTGAAAATCACAGTATTTTTATTGCAGAGTTTCTGCATTTCAGATCTGGGTTTTAGCCTGATTTCATGGCAAGTATGAGTTTAGCATATAGGACAGTACTTGAAGACAAGAACTGCCATAGCAGCAGCATAAAAGGAAATTCATCATTACACTCTGCAACTGATACTGAATTGTGGCTGTAGACATTTATTACAACATTCATGATCTGCTTTTGTAGCTGGCTGCCTGTGCCCAGGAAGCTAAGACTGAGATGTCTGTGGTGATTTGCAAGACTTTATAGCTAATCCATGTCAGTATTGTCATATGCACAAAAACATGCCCATTTATTAACTAACCAGTATAATATATTTATTCATGTATTTACATACTTTTATATCAATTTATGCATTTTTATATGTAGATATCTTCTTGTGGATATATATCTTTTTGTGCTGCCAATAAATATGGAGTACCTTTGAAATAGATGCCATTGCTGAACCTGCTTTTTCTGTACTCTGGTAACAGTTGCAATTTTTGTAATGCAAAAGGTAATCCATACATAGAACGTATTTGTAGATGCTTATACTGCCCGTAACAGCAAGAAGAATTCTATATTTAAATTTTCAACCTTTGGAATGTTTTTGCTAGTGAATAATTCTGGCACAAAGATGGAAAGAGTGTTAAAGGTAAACAAAATGTCCTCATGATTTTTGAAACTACTTGTACAAAAACTAGCCTCTGAAAAATGGACACTTATTTCCTGTAAGTTAGTACAGCTTGGCATCCTCTTAAATGATCCATATTAATTGTTATTCTCTGCCTTACTTTGTGTAGACAGACTATGGTTATTTGTATAGCAGGAGACATTATTTACCAAAACAGTTTTCTTTTACTGGAGTAGACATCATACTTTTTAAGGTTGTATTAGAATATATATACAGTAGTACATAGCAGTTACTGATACAACAACTTTTGTATTGAGGCATTAACTTTATCAACTGCAGGGGGAAAAAAAAAAGCATAGGAGAGTTCATTTTTTTCCCTTTGCAGATTTTCTCCCTCAAATACCAGGGCAATAATTTTTGCTACACATGACTAAAAAACCCACCAGAAGAGCACAACTGTTATTTTAGTTCAATTAATCTACTTCCCTTTCAGTTCTCTATCCTGGATAGAATCTGAATGCTTCAAATCTTTGTGTTGAGAGAGGTGGGTTTCCTTTAATGTGCTAGGAGTTTGTGCATATGTAGCAAATGAATCTCAACTTGAACTCAAAGCTATTGATTGCTAGGAAACATGGGAGTATTGTTGTGTAATGATGGTGATGTAAATGTATATAATAACATAGAATCACAGAACGGTAGGGGTTGGAAGGGACCTCGAGGGATCATCTTGTCCAACCCCCCTGCGTGAGCAGGCACACCTAGAGCAGGGGCAGAGGACCGCGTCCAGGCAGGTTTTGAATGTCTCCAGGGAAGGAGACTCCACAGCCTCTCTGGGCAGCCTGTGCCACTGCTCTGGCACCCTCACAGGAAAGAAGTTTTTCCTCATATTTAAGTGGAACCTCCTGTGTTCCAACTTGTGCCCGTTGCCCCTTGTCCTGTCATTGGGCACCACTGAGAAGAGTCCAGTCCCATCCTCCTGACACGCACCCTTCAGATACTTACAAGCATTGATGAGATCCCCCCTCAGTCTTCTCTTCTCCAGGCTGAACAAGCCCAGGTCTCTCAACCTTTCATCGTAAGAGAGATGCTTCAGTCCCCTGATAATCTTGGTAGCTCTCCGCTGGACTTGTTCCAGCAGCTCCCTGTCCTTCTTGAACTGGGGGGCCCAGAATTGGACACAGCACTCCAAATGCGGCNAGCCCCCAGCCTGTACTGGTGCCTGGGGTTGTTCCTCCCCAGGTGCAGGACCTTGCACTTGCTTATAGTACTGTTATTACCCACAAAAGCATCCATATGAAAATTATCAAATCAAGAGCAGATGCTGTCCAGTTAAAAGATACATATATATGTCTATATGTTCTCATATATATCTCTGTGTGTCTATGCATAAAAGCATCTATTATACCCAGCCATCTGTCCAGGATCATGTCCCATAAAAACTGAAACTTTGCAATTGGTCATTTGTGGGGAGAAGCAAATTGGGTTGGTCTACCACAGTTAAGTCATGTTCCTCCAAGCACTTAGAAAAGACCTGTAAGTTTCCTTTAGACAACTTGTAAAAATTAAGGTTGTCCATAAATTGCCTGTAGGAATAGGGTCTTACGGGCTAACGTTTCAATTATGTTGTTATAAAAGCAAGACAGTTATTTTTATTTTTGTTTACCTTTATTTTATAGCATTGCTTCTAAAAACAGCAAGTGACAAACTAGTTGAAAGAACAGTCTCTTTTTAATGCAGAATCACTGACCATATCTATTTAATGATGACTGCATTAGCAAAATTAGCCTGGGGAATGGTATCTGAATTTAACCTTTTAATAGAATGTTGTGATAATAAATAGGATGATGTGATTATATTATTTTGTTTACTGAGTCATTCCTTAAATGTTTTTACAAGTAAAATATCCACACAGAGAAACATTTCAAATACAGATAATTCTCTAGAGGCTGTGCAGACTGTTGTGCTTCAGAAAAACACAAAGAAAATAATGCTAAGTTAAAGATTATTTCACCTTTGAATTTTGAAAAAGTGTTGAAATATATTGCTTTATATTTCATATATTCATAGAGAGCAAATAAGTTGCCTGATGTTGATATTTGTACATTTGTTTTTGTGAGCAAGCTGCTTGAATTCAAACACACCATTTTTGTTCAATTTCTTTCTTGAAATCTTTCAAAAGTAAATCATTTAGTTGTCTTTATCTTATTAAAATGTGCTTAAAATGAGTTTGCAAGCTATTTGATGATAAAGAACACAAACCCGTAGATGTGTGCTAATTACTATTCATATTTGTATCCACATTTAAGGAGCATATCAGACTGACTTTATGCAGCAAATTTATCTATGGTGTAAATTCACTAGAGATGGTGAATTGCAGACTAATTTGGATGATAGCATTCCAGTCACCTATAAGCAGGAGGTGAAATGAATTGTGAAAAAAACCCAATCTTTGACTGAGCTCCAATGTATCATATATGCCGAGATAAAAATCTCTGAAAACCAGGGTGTAAAAACAAAGCTATTAGCACCTCTCCTGGTTCTATACTGCAGTCCTTAGTGCGGAGGGATTTATCCTAGCTGTTTAGCATTAATGATGTTAATATACTCATTTGAGTTCTTTCGATAAAGAACGCTATATAAAATTATACCTCTTTTTATGCAAGTAACTATAGTGAACAACTTAGTATATTACAAAGTCTTTAACAGAAATTATGGGGCTTATTATACATAGAAATAAACAATTATTGGAGAGGGAAAAATGCATCCTTGTCTAATTCCAAATGGGATTCAACATAAAAGAATCAGTGGAAGTATAGCATTGGAAGCTGACTACTCTGACTTTTACTTGTGCCACCTGCAGACCTGCAACCTGTTGTGCTCATCAGTGGTGCATTTTAGTATGTCATGACAAGCAAGAATAAATATCAAACACCCCAGAATTATTCTGTACTTGTTGGGTCTGATGAGCTAATGGTTTCACTGCACTCAAAGCTTATTTTACACCAAGTTCTGCATCATTCGCTGTTGCACAACAGATATTTACAGTCTCCATGCCCAGCTTGCTTTTTTTATTATTATTATTATTTTAGTCAAATAACAACTACACACAGCTTTTTCAGCATAATTCTGTACTGACTCATCCTGACACTAGCTCACTGCCTTCTGGAGCTGTTGAGCCGTATACTGTATGCCTATTATGATTTCAGCCAAAAGTGTTTTTTTGTAAAAGACCCTAGCCTTTACAGAGTCTCGATGAATTACCTCACCCAGCTAGTGCTTGTGAGGGTAAGTACAATTAGGTCTTTGCACAGAGAGGATGTACAATGTGCTGTAGCAGATGGTCTTTGTAGCGCTGGTTCACCTCAAGCTGAGTCATCCACAATCTTACTTGCAAGTAGGCTCAGACTGGACTCAACAAATAGATGAATTTGCATGGATAGCTTTGCAGAAAGCAGACTGATATGCCTGTATAGCCTAGTACACTAATGACTGAAACCAGATTTGCTAGATTATATTTTAGATCCTACACTATTCACTGTTAATGGAAATTCTGCTGGAAATTGTAGTATTGCTTTAGTCTTGACTGCTTAAGCGTATAAGCAATGCTATGGTGTAAACCATCATTGTTCAAGTAATAGCTTCCTGCCTTTGAGAATAGAATAATCTTATTTTTATCATGAACCATATAGTCTGCTCATGCCCTTTCACATTATAATTCACATTATAATCTTGAGGTGAAAATCACACCAGAGGTTGTGTTAAAATTTGCATTGTTCTAAAAGTGTATCTAGCAGAGCCTGAATGAACTATCACCTCTGAACTGAACTGATCATATGTCAGATGAACAGGAAGTTTCTTGAAGGAGGGATTGAGTCAGTTTTCTCAGTAGCTTTAAGCATAGCTAGACATCTGGGCATCTAAAGCTGGGGTTGAAGATGACACTGAAGTAGTTCCCTACGTGGTTCTTAGGAAATTTGACTGGATAATGCTAAAATTATAGTTACCCCTCTCTATCGATCTAAGTCACTTTCCATGATCAATGCTGATGACCACAGTCATGGGCACTCAGATTTCAGAAGGCACATGCTTAAAACAGTGGTTGATGGCTGACTAGACTGCAGTAATGCAGGATCCGCTGTATGCCTGCAGCATAGTTATAATAATGTTATTCATCAGATATATATTGTGGCTTTGATTTGAAACTTTAAAGGCTTCAAGGAAAAAAAAATAGGTGGGAGAGTTTACTCTTTCTATGTTATTATGCATTTTGATGAACAAAAGAAGGGCTTGCTGTTGTTGTCTCCATGGTTTTAAAATGTTTTGGAGGAGTGAAGAAGACAGTTTATGTAGACATCTTGCCAGTCAAAAATAATAATTGCATGAAGGTTGTCATGTGCATTCTTTACTAACGGTGATTAGAGCATTAGGAATAAAAAGAAGGCAATTTGCCTGGAACATGGTTCACCATTAGGCCTGGAAATGGATAAAAAAAGTTGCTTGAAATGATGAATGTAGGGAGTCTGACATATGAATCATAGGGATTAGAAGGAGCTCTAAAATATCATTTTTATTTTTACTAAAGAGAGACAACGAGTAAATGCCAAAGTTTTGCTGTTCACTTTCAAACAGAAAGAAGCATTCAGAGTTTACAGAAAAAGCACTACAATAGTCAAGGGTTTGTTCTAGGGGTCTTTGTGGGGTGGATATTTCATTAAGACAGATGTAGTGATATAGTAGTGTCACGGTCATTATGGAATATAAGTGTAATGCTTTACAGGCCTTTAAAGTGTATAATACTTGGATATCCTTGTGATGAATAAAATCTGTGGCAAATGTGCCGATTGAGTGGTGTGTAAGCTTGAATGAGGGACACTGTTTATCATTTTTACTGAAGGAACGGGGAGAACTATGAGGGATGTAAGCTCAGTTAAAGAATACACGCAGAGACAGAATAAAAAGTATTCAAGGAAAGCATGTTCATACTAGTTGTTACTGGCTGTTTCTGATGCATGGCTCGATAATTTTGGAAAGTAGTCACAGCTTGAACCAACAAAAATAGGAGAAGGAGATCAGTAGAAAGACTTTTTTTAACAGCTCCTTCTGAGTTAAAAAGAAAGTTAAAAGATTCATTTACTTTTTCCAGGAAAATATAATCCATGTGAAGTCTAGTTTTTTCTCATTCCTAGATGTGAAGCTGATATTGTGCCTTTTCCATATAGACATTGCATTTTCCCATTTTTTTAGAAAGGTTATTGCCATCATATGTCATTTTTATTCATCATTTTTCCTGATCTCAGAATATGCTTATTTCTCTTCTACCTGGGAAATTGTTAAATAATGAGATGTTGCACTTTGATTAGCAAATGTATTAATATAATTTAAATACCAGTCTTTATTTAAGCACTAGTAGTATTATGCTTGGTAAAAATAGAGAATTTATATGTTTAAACTTAAAAAAATCCTGCTGAAAAGCAGACTGGCAGTCTCAGTAGCCGGGTCAGATGTAGCGAGAGACCCCAGAGGAAAGCAGTGTTATAGTAGCTCATCTCACCCACAAATCACAGGTAGGTGGGCCCAAGGAGTGAGTCACAGGAGCTACCTGCAACAGCAGTATTGCTTGCTATGTAGAGGCAGGCAGCAAAAAATAAAGACCGGTACAGTGGGAATTGGATGACTCAGGGGACTAGTAACAAGAAAAAGAGTGTTTCATCTGTCATTAGTTTTGATCTTTCCCAGCTGAATAATGAGTTGTTAGCATCCGATGACTTTTCTGTGCTGCATGTGAAATGAGTTGATAGGTTTATCCTCTTCAGTACTGGAGATTACCTACCTGAAATACAAGATAAAAGAGAAAGCTCTACTACTTGGATTGGCAGAAAAAAAACCACAAAAGCATAACACCTCAATCATCTGGTGCCTTTGAAGCAAAGTAATGTTGCATTATAGGGAAAACCAAGGATTTTGGAATTTCTATTTTTTTATACATTTTCCAGAATAAATTAACCATGTGGGAGAAGCTATGATTCCCATCTCCCAAGCCCCTAATTTTATGGACCTTTTTTTTTTCCCCTTCAGTGTCTCCAGTGCTGGGTTGATGACAGGTTCCTACTTTCTTGTTCTCTCCGTTCCTTCATCCCCCTTTTCTTGCATTCTCCTACAGGTAAAATTTAATAGTAGAATCATTGCTGGTTTCCTTATGCCAAATCAGCCTCTTGTTATTTACAAACAGAGCCTTCAGTGTTAAAACTGCGAGCTCGCTGCCTTGCTGAGGCTCCAGTCTTAGTAAAACGCTTTCATCTCTGTCAGTACATGAAGGACAGAAGCTGGCTCATTCCCTCTCCTGTGCTGGTTCAGAAGGGAAAATATGAGCAGGGACTTGCCATCTTTACAGTTTCACTTTTCAAAACAGAACTTTTGAGAATAAAAAGTTAGTAATCCTCTATCCCCAAATGCAAAGTTGGTTTGAAGTTAAAACACCAATCTCTCTTATGTGTCATTTCCATTCATCACTTTGTCAGAGTGACTGATTTGCATTCAAATGTTCATGGTCTTCTGGGAGTGGATATATTCAAGTAGAAGGCTGGTTCCCTTAGTTATTGATATCATGTTCATGATATTTGGAGTAGTGAGTAGAAGAGATTGACTAACTGGTGCCATAAGATTGGACATACAGTCATTTCACAGTAGTGAGATAGTCGATTAATGAGTGGTTCTTTGTATGCTTTGCCATTTCAGAAAACCAAAGTGAATATTTGAGTGCTCTCTGCATACCTTCACCTCCCGTTTCTGTTCATTTGCCTGTCTTTCTTGGCCACATCATTGGGATTGTAACTATGGCCAGAGAAGGGTGCTCTTAAGCTGCTTAAAACTTGACAGAACTTTTGTATTTTATGGAAAATCAGCTTAATGACAGCGTGGCAGTTGTGGAACTCAGAATGGCTGTGTGATAAGCTGCGGTGGGCTGGGATCAAATAAGAGCTGAATGCTCTTATTCACTTGAAATGAAAAGTGAATGAAAGAAATAAAGAACTTTTTCCAACAACTTTAATGCTCCAAGATGATTATGCTCTCCATTTTCATTTTAAGGCATGTGTTAATATCAGACCTTTAATAAATCACTGTCAGAATGAAAAGCTTTTCAAAATGTGAAAGTATTTTCATTGTTTGGGTTTTTTTTTAAACAGAACAACAAATTCTCATTTACAAGTTATTGCTTCCTCCTAACCAAACAACATGAAAAAATATGTTTACCTCTTAATGCAGTGGTCATTGCTATTGGGAGCATTAGTAAAAAGAAGAAAATACAGTGAAGACAGTCTGAGGCAATTTTGTAAAATTGTTCTAGGAAATGGAAATATACTGAAAACCTATTGAAAAGCCTTTTAAAGTAATCTGTGTGCAAAACAGTCATCATAAATGTCAGTTCCCTTAAAATCAGTAGATATGAAAAGCTTATATTCACAGACATTTGCAAAAGAAATAGGTTTCGAAGTTATGCATTGATGGGCAAAATATCTTAGTAATTGTTCTCTTGTTGTGAGGTGGGAGATTGCTGGGAACATTCATGCTATTTGTTGTTAGTCTACATGAAATGCACAGTTTGAATTAGATGATCCTCTGTTTCCCAAATGCTGTGTAAGGCCTTACAGCTCAGCACATTTCCAGAGAAATAGCTCTGGGGCTCGTTGATCATAGATACAAATTTGTTCCTAACTTTTCCTACTGTTGTTTTGTCATGGAAATACTTCCCTCTCATTCATACACCTTCTTCTTCCTAGCCAGCTTGCATGTAAGATTTTGCTAGTGGTTTTAGTGGGACAGGATTGCACCTTTGAAGTGTGAATACTTTTAAGAGGAGTATGGGAACTACTGCCTTCACTATGGCCAAAAATTTACCTAGTTTGCTACCCTTGAGCAGTTCGCGGTACACAGAAGAGAAGTGTTTTCTGAGAAGAAAGAGCCTCCACTGTGTTTGCTGACACTAACTTCTGAGACGATGGAAATTTGCTGTTCATGTTAAGAATGAGGAGAGGAAGTGTATAGCTGAAAACAAATGAGTTCCCAGCATGAATTCCTTGTTGAGTGTTAGTAGTGGTCTTACCACAATGTGAAATCTTTTTCATTATACGCTTGATAAATAGTCTCTGGAAACTATCCTAGAAATTGACATTTACTTAAAGATGCAAAGAAAAGAAACCCAAACTGGTTCCTCTAAGGTCAGAAACCTTGAGTCTGAAAAGTACCTATTGTCTTGCCAAAAATCAAAACTTTGCAATAGTATTTAGGATTTGTAAGTGCGATTTTGTATGAGCGTAATGTAATCCTAAAGCTGGGAATATATGTTAGTAGGTTTGGGTCTTGAATATATGGTCCATTAGAATGGAACAGAATAGTTACAGAGAATATCTGTGTACAAGGCTGTAGTTAGGCAGGTACTGTAATCGTTTTATACATAGAGACAACAGGTATTAATACAATTACTCTGTGGAGTACACATGAAAAAATATTCAACTTTTTAATTTATGTGGCATTGTACGCTGTTGTCTGGTGGTATGTTTTTGGTTGACAGGTGATTATTAATTATGTGTGTATAGGAAGCAATGTAGACATTTGATAAGTATTGCTAGTACAGATACAAATAATATGTTATTTGGAGGTATCCTGCGAGGTGTAATACAGTGTAAATATATACATTTGCTTTTCTTTTTAAGATGGTACAAATGCATCTGGGATAATGGTCCCCTATTTCTCTTAAATGACATCTAATATTGACTCATTTTGTGACTTTTCAAGCAATGCCATTTCTTTCTGCTTCAATTTTACTATTTTAGTACATGAAATTTTATCTTACTGTCTTTAAATCTACTGTTTTAAAGTTATTTGAAGTATTTAAATAAACTGCATGCAAAGAGAAAGTGGTGCTGTATTTGCAGATTTCAATCTGCCGTTTTTACAGCCAGATAAATATAGTTGGCCAGAAGTCAAAATAATCAAACTAATTATAATTATTCCCTGGAGAATATGCCCCTTAAGAAAGAAAACAAGTTAGGAGGGCTTACAAGATGACTGGTGATTTAGCTTCTAATTCTGTTGGCTCCAGCTATGAGGAAAAAGACTGTCATTGCAGTTGCATCAGAAGACTGCAGACTTGTCTTTGCAAAAGGACAGCAAGGAATAAATTCTAATAATTGTAATTGTTTGTATTTCCATTGCTGTTGAAGTTATCCACAGACTAGTTTTGCATGGTGTTACTATCAAACAGTATATGTACACTTTATAATAACAAATATCACCATAATGTCAGGATTTTCCATGTTAGTGGGATGTCATTTGATGACCCCCACCTCACTGCAAGTAAGCTGCATTCAGTCTAACTTTGCTTTGCTAGAAGCTAGTGTGCATCTGGATTGCCTGGAACTTTTTTCCTGAGCAGTTGCCTGGTATGGACCTGAGTGTGTGTTTCAGCTTGAACATATTTGTTAAAATGATTGATCATGACGCAGACAGAGAACTCCATTTTATCTGTATAATGTATCATCATGCATGAAATTTCTATTTGTCAAGGATACTGGGTATTTGTGATAGTAAGAGAAGCAGAATAGCGAGATCTGGGTTTTCGTATCTTGGTTGTTACTGCATGTTGGGAGCTAGCTATCGGAAAAACAACAAAGTTATTAAGGATTCATGCTTTTATTAGAGCTGGCAAGACATCCCATGTCACAAGAATTTGAAATACTAAAAACATTTTCCTCCTGACTTAGGACAAGAAGCTAAATCCTCAGCTTTCCATGAACCAAAGCTGTCAGGTTTTAATTAAAAAAAATAAATCAATAATATTCCAGAGCAGAATGAAAAATGGAAAGTTTCTTTTTGGAAAACATTGAAAATGGGACACTTAAAACTTTTAAAAAATTTTAGCTACAACAAACAGGTTTTCCAAAAAGCCAACTCCTTTGACATTGAAAAAGTCCTGAAGAAGTTCTAATATTATTTCCTGCCAGCTGTGCTCCTGACAAAAAGTAAGATATGTTAAATTAGAAAGTCACCCACACAGGAAGTAAGGGTAGTTCCATGCAGCTTACTGTGACTGGTAATCTATCACTATGCAAATAAATGGACCATAGGTACTAATTAGTCTTCACAAATTATCAAAATAATTCTAAATGGAATAATATGATCAAGAACAATTTGTTAACAGGAAATAAGAACACTAGAATGTGTGATGAGTGTTACTTACACCACTGCACACATTTGGCAGAACCTATTATAAGATGCTCCTGAGTTTCACAATAAGAGTCAGAAATTGAGTTTATTGTTCAAAAGTCTGCTTTCTAGTCTTTGCAGTTGGCAAGTGACAAATTAAGCATGTAAACCAGCAGGAGTTACTCTGTTTTCCATGATCCCTGCCCCACAGACTCAGCAGCCCCTGAGGCAAGAGGATGTTGGCAGCTGTGGTGGGTTGACCCTGGTTGGACTCCAGGTGCCCACCAAAGCCACTCTATCACTCCCCCTCCTCAGGAGGACAGGGGGAGAGAAAATATAATGAAAGGCTCATGGGTCGAGATAAGGACAAGGAGAGCACTTGGCAATTACTGTCATGGGCAGAACAGAGTCGACTTGGGGAAGTTAGTTTAATTAACAATCAAATCAGAGTAAGGTATTGAAAAAATAAAAACTAAATCTTAAAACACCTTCCCCCCACCCATCCCTTCTTCCCAGGCTTAACTTCGCTCCTGTTTTCTCTACCTCCTCCGAACACCAGCAGCACAGGGGGACGGGGAATGGTGGTTGCAGTCAGTTCATCACACTTAGTCTCTGCTGCTCCTTCTTCCTCAGGGGGAGGACTCCTCACACTCTTCCCCTGCTCCAGTGTGGGCTCCCTCCCATGGGAGACAGTCCTCCATGAACTGCTCCAGCGTGGGTCCCTTCCATGGGGTGCAGCCCTTCAGGAACAGACTGCTCCAGCGTGGGTCCCCCACGGGGTCACAAGTCCTGCCAGCAAACCTGCTCCAGCGTGGGCTCCTCTCTCCACGGGGCCACAGGTCCTGCCAGGACCCTGCTCCAGCGGGGGCTTCCCACGGGGTCACAGCCTCCTCCAGGCATCCACCTGCTGTGGTGTGGGGTCCTCCATGGGCTGCAGGTGGATATCTGCTCCACCATGGACCTCCATGGGCTGCAGGGGGACAGCCTGCCTCCCCATGGTCTTCACCACAGGCTGCAGGGGAATCTCTGCTCTGGTGCCTGGAGCACCTCCTCCCCCTCCTTCTTCACTGACCTTGGTGTCTGCAGAGATGTTGCTCTCACATATTCTCACTCCTGTCTCTGGCTGCTGTTGCTCAGCTTTTTGCCCTCTTCTTAAATCTGTTATCCCAGAGGCGCTACCACCGTTGCTGATGGGCTCGGCCTTGGCCAACAGTGGGTCTGTCTTAGAGCCAGCTGGCATTGGCTCTGTTGGACATACAGGTAGCTTCTAGCAGTTTCTCACAGAAGCCACCCCTGTAGCCCCCCCGGTACCAAAACCTTGCCATGCAAACCCAATACAGCAGCTTTGAAGACATAAACCCCAGTGTTCCTGCTGGGCATCTTGCCATTTTGCTTCCCACACACCATCCATCTCTTTTTGCCATAGGGGTGGAAGATATCTGTGGGGATGCTCTTGGTTTACTTGCTTCCCCTGTTAGGGAAGATCACTGGAGTACATGTTGCTTTCCGTTGCTGCTCCACAGAGCAAAGGTATAGACCACAGTAGGAAATGGGCAGAGCTGTTGCAGCAGGTGCCAGGAAGTCAGAAGGTGCAGGCTGGTGAATTTCATGTCTGAGGAACAGAGCAGAAGCCCAGGACTCTTCCATAATCCATGTAGATGGCACAAATAAATTTATTACAAGGTTCTCTCCCTTATTGGCAGAAAGGATGACATAGACATCGCCAAGACTTGGGTAGTGCAGTCAAATTAATCAGAAAGCATTGAGAATGTTAAAAAAAAAAAAAAAAAGAGGAAAAGGAAATTAGTATTAACCTCCCCTCCCTATACACGCATTTTGTAGGATAATATTTTTTATTATAAGGCCTGGTAGTGCTTGAGTTTAGGAGCAAGCGTGTGGGACTGATGGGTATTCAATGAGTGTTGCACTGTTAGAATAATGTAATGTCTATGAGGGGTTTGAGTTGTGCTGAGAATTTGGTTCATTGTGTCATATGGAAAACACCAGACATGGGGCATTTGCAGCAAATTTAGCAACCTCAGCCCTTCCTGAAATATTTACCTTTTGAAAGATTTTGAGAGAGTGCTTTGAAAATTAAAAAAAAAGCTGTTCTTAAAATAGTATATATATATTTTTAGCAGACCTACAGAAGGGTCTGTAACCTTTTGTACTACAACAGCTATATATGTAGTTTTGGTATACAAACATCCGCAAGGTATATGCGTTTCAGGTATCTCAATATACCTGTTTAGATCTCAATTTAGCGATCAATGAATGCAAATATCCCTTTTATCCGTTAAGTTGTCACAAATTCCATGGGAGTTAGCCATTTAAAACTGCTGCACAGCTTTCTAACTTAGGTTCGGAATATGTAACAGGCTTGTGGAAAATATTGAGAAGGTGGTCAATGATTAGGTTGTATTTTTCTTTCTCTTCAAAGCCAAATACCAAACTAGTATGTGCATGTGGGGGTCTCATGGATATCACACCCCATGTGCTTGTCTGATGCCATAATTTTTGCCCTTTAAGCTTTTATAATCAACTGTGAGATAGCTAAAATGTGGAAATACTGTGTAGACCTATATGTAGACTCCTTACCTTTTTGTCAAGACTATCATCTTGTAAGTTTTTGACTTATGTATTATGGAAAGAAAGACTTGCAGATCTTAAAATAAGCATATAGTAAAATGCTCAGTTGTTGTCTGAACTACTTTATTTCTAAAACAGAGAATATTTTATGAATAGAGAAAAGGCACTGGGCCAAACCTGCCCATTAATGGTTTGTTTACATAAATTCCACCTTCTGCTTTTCTTCCCACCCCTTTATCCTCTCCTGATTTTTCTAATTGCTTTCATCAGTTATAATTTCAAGTTGGATTCTCCTTGCTTCTATACTTTTCAGATAAAAAACCTTCTATCGTTGTTCTCTATTCACTTGTTTTCTGAGTAGTAGTATTTTTGTGTTCCTACTCTCTGACTTCTAGAAGTGGGTGTTTTTAAACAATTTTATTGAGTCCTTTCATACTTATAAAGGCATCTACTCAATAGAAAAAATCAATTCTGTCTTAATGAAAGGTGGAGGTGGAGTGACTTGTCTCTTTTGGTTTTGTGCCTGGGGTCAAATACAGTTTTACAGAAATACTTCGGCCTTACATGTTACCTACATCTTTTCAGACTGTTGATATATCATCTAAAAACTTTATCATGAGTTCTAGAAGCCACAAAGACATAGTTATAATAGTCAGGTTTTTTTGCAGATGGACCCCAGCTGCTCTGCTTGTGCTGTGGGTTCGTTGCTTTGGACTGGAAGTAGATAGAAAATATGGTTGTGTCACAAAGATCATCACATTGTTCAAGCAGGATTTAGGAGACTAATTTTGATTTTGTGTCTTGCTTACATGGAAACTTCTGGCAGGCATGATGTTCTCAAACTCTGGACCATTTAAAGGCCAGTACTTGAGTCTATTGCTCCAGAAAATGCATGGAAAATTGTATTATAGTAGAAAATTATAGTAGCAATTCACTCTTCTAGGACAGTTGCTGAAAATAAATAGGAGCATGCAACTTGTTTCACTTTTTTTCCCTCTAGTTCTTAAAAATACATTTCTTCATGTTTAAAAAGAAAAAAAAAACAGTACAAGTGGGATGTCCATCTTTCTCTGTGTTTTGGTCATAGCTCTTTTGTCCTTTGGGCAGCCATGCAAGGGATAGGGAACACAGCTTCAGCTATCAGTGGTGTGCTGTTGAACTACTGAGCAGGTACCATTCAGCAGTGGTTGTCCTGAGCTCTGTCAGACCAGCACGAAAGTAATGTATGCATGAGCTGGATGGTCTAATACATTGTTTAATTTCATGTGATATAGCTGAGATTTAGGACACTGCTTATAAATTACCTCTGCAATGCATTAAATGAATTCTGTAAATTAGTGTCAATTAGCAAAACTCTCCTCCTTTTATTCTGAGAGATGGTGTGCCTTATTTAATCCAACCAACCACCTAATCAGTTTTGTATTTAGTTTGATGTAACTACACTTTTTTGATGATTTGTTATTTCTGATCATTAATGATGGAAGTAAAATAGAAGTAAAATTTAAAAAAGCATCTGAAGAACTTTGTACAGAGACAGCTATATTAAAATGGAGTTGTATATTATGCACAAGAAAACATTATAGGACAGTTGATGAGCTATGAAACACATGCTATTGTAACAGGCTAGAGGTATACCATTTTTAGAGAAATACTGAAACTGAGAATAAAGTAAACATCAAGTACCTTTAGAAAATGTATTTTAGTAGAGCCATGTTAAATTGATAGAGTAATAAATTTAAGCTAGCATGTTAACTGAAAAGTCCCAACTGAGAAACAGAGGACCACCTACATTTTAGGAAAGGGACTTGTGAGCTCTCAGTTACAGGGAAGAATTGCAACAGACTCCTGAACAGGAAGTGAGTTGGGAAGATGGAAGGCAGAATTAAAGCATTCTAATGAGAGGAGGAAAAACATTACCAGGCACTACTGGTTTAAAGTCTCCAAACTGCTTGAAGATATTCACTTTGTGATCAAAGGCATTACATGTTTTTGGAAACAGTATCTGTTTGGATTATTTGGGAACAGTAATTATTCATTTAGGGATCAGAAAATAGGAAGAGCCTTCCTCAAAGAACATAAATTATTTAATGTGGAATGAGTGATGACTTGTGGGAGAAGCAGAATTTTGTATGGAAAGTGTGTCTTAACTTCTCAGTGATGTGTTTTGAAGGGCTTCGATGTTCTAAATTAGGCTATTTGAATTATGGCTATCCAGGACGAGGCGTATGTCTAGACATTGTCTTTATTCTCCGTGGTAATTTTACTAGATTGTAAGAATGACCTATCTCCTTAAATTGCTCTGGAAGAGAATCCAACACATGCATACTGTTATCCATTTGCACTCATAGTTGTGTTTTAAAATGTAACATTCTAATTAATTTCAGCTGAAAAGTCACTGCTTGATAGCTGAAAAGTTTGAAAATGGAAATTTCCTTACAATTTTATTTTTTTTAAAGCAGAACAGAAAGCAAAATAAATATTGAAGTGAGAGAGTGAAGTAGCAATTAAGTCCTATATATAATACATCTATTTTAAATCAAATCATACTTGTTCTTCTGAGAAGTGGCCCCCAGTTTAAGGATTTTTTGTCAAATATTCTTGGATCCTTTGTTATAAAAGGTGAGATAAAATCTATAAATCAGTGTTGGCGGAATGTTCTTCTGGCACACCTCTAGAGCCTGGCTATTCAGTCCACACCATCAAACAGACATCAATATTTGCTGAGTCTCTGTGCTCAGTTTATTACTAGTCAAGCCAAGATAGAAGCTGTCTGTACTATCTGTACTCAGACATGGAATCCTGATGTGCAGGTAGATTTAGTGAGAGATGTAGAAGGCTGGGAATAAGAGGAGTAAATAAAATATCATTTAATGAATGATAATTTAGAATCTTCTGACAAGACACCAGGTACAGATAATGATTTATTTTTAAAAATTAAATGTCATTTGCAGTTTAGAAAGGGAGTTACTGAATTTAAATGCTGTTTTTTATAATGAGCTACCCAAACAGGACATTTAATTTACCAAAAAAAAACCAAAAACAAACCCCCAAAAAAACAGAAAGAAAAAGGGAGATTGCCCAGATCACAAGCAAGAGTTCTTAAGTCTTTCATTACCTACAACAAGCATATAAACAGGCAGAATATGTAGCAAAAAGAAAAATGAGATGTATTAGTTGTAATATTTGCAGTAAATATCCTCAGTCAGCTGAAACTCTTCTCAAATCAACATAACTGTGAAATAAAAAGGAGACTGTAGCCCTGTGTCTCAGATCTAATAAAGATTTGTATCAGTATTGGAAACCTTGTTGGAACTATCTTTTCTATTATTTTGGGAAGGAAAAAGTTCTTGCTGACATAGTTTCAAAAATAAAATATGCTTTTCATCTGTGATTAGTAATGACATGGAAAGAAAGAAGCAGAAACAGAGAAATCCTAAATAACATATTCTGCCTTAAACCAAAAGAACTTTTTTTTCAGTGGGCATTATTGTTTTGAATACTTGATATTTCTGCTGTGAAATGAACAGTGCAGCTAGAGTACTCATGGAATCACAGAATCACAGAAGAATAGTAGGGGTTGGAAGGGACCTCCAGAGATCATC
>VZTV01015489.1:0-14571 GCA_013400875.1 Anhinga rufa
GGCATTCTATGATTCTATGAATCAAAGTTAATTAACCGGTAATGGTGGCATTTACCTCTTTGTAACTGACTCACAGATTTTCAACAAAAACACAGAAAGTTTTCATATTTCTGTGAATAAAGATGACCTCTGCACTTATACTATCTGTTTAGAAATTTGACAAGAGTTTTCAGTCCTACCTGTCACCAGATTATGTTTTGTTCCCTATGTGGCAGGAGAAAATAATATTTCTTACCCATTTCATAGCTGAAGTAGTGCACCAGAGGAAAAAGATGTGACAGCCTGCTGAGGCACATGCAGGTGGGTTTGTGTCACTTGCAAGTCTTCAGGCTACCTTCAGCAGGTTATCTTTTTTAAGCTCCTTTAAGTCTTGCCATGGCAAATTTCTCATGGGATATTGCCTGAGTGATCTAACTTCAAAAATCTACAATTTATTTAAAAGCTGACATTTTGATGTCTTTTTTTTTTTTTTTTGCAAAACTGAGGTGCAAGGTGGCATGTTAAGAATATTTAATAATTGTGTTGCTGCTTTCTGCACGTTGGAGAAGTTCTTTACTTCCTTGATTTCTTTGGTCATTTTTTCAATTATGATTCTCAAACTTTGGGTGTTTATTTCTTTGATTTGATTTTCTTCTAGATTCAGTATGAATTAAGAAGATGGCTAATACCTTTAAGCACTTCCATCTGTTGGAGTATGGCTGAAGATTTTATCTCTTGTTTCAGTAAATGTGGCTTAATGATTGTGGTAGAAATGAGCCTTACAGACAGCAGAATAAATCCAACAGTTACTAGAGATGGTTCAAGAATTTCATCATAACAAATTTCAAAAATGACTTTGGAATTTTTCGGTTAAATATCCAAGATATGCTTTCCAGTTTTGGGTCTCTTTGTATTCCCTTGTACTGGAAAAAGAAGTGTAAATACTTCTAGTCACAGGGTTATCACGAGTATTTGTCTTCTTAAAGTTTGTTCTTGGAGTACACTTTGTGAGAACAGGGAGGACTGAAAATAATTAAGCTAAACAATCAAGCTGTTGGTTGTTTCACCAAATTGAAGTAGATTCACACATTTGTGAATTAAGTTTCTATAAGCAGCAAGATAATAGACCTTGCTAATGATCCTTACAGGGGAGCTTGCACTTCAGAATATAAATTCTTCAGGTCGTTATTGCCGAAACCACTAGATTCAAAATATCTGTTGAGGAAATTGACTGATATCTTGAAATTAAATGTTATGAATATATACTTGTTGAACACCGATGGCAAGCAAGGACAGAACTCATAGATGGCAGAAAGAACGCAATGGATATTGCCAGTTACAATGGTACAAATTTAAAAGAAATACTAATGACAACACAAAGCTTGCATGAATCTTCTGTTTGTGTTACTGATGGAAATTTTAAACAGCACTTTTTCTGTTTAAAGTGCACAAGTATTTTTTTTCTCATTCATCCTCTCTTGTTGATGCCTTGTTGGGAAGCCTGTAATGCTTCTCTGGGCACTTTTCACTTACACGTCGGGTTTTACCTGGTTGGGCAGCAGTCCTTTAAACTGCTGTGGGTAATCTTTACTCAGAATTCCCAGATGATCAGATCTCACTGCCTAGCTGATTGCATTGATTTTGCTGAATCAATCGTTCTACTGGTCCTTCTACTGTACAGCTGGTAATAGGGGAGTGAAACAACCCTGGATTTTGGATACATCTGAATCCTTAGGTACATTTCCATGCACACCCATCCTCTCCTTCACCCACCCACCCAGACACAGGTGCACACACCCACACGCATCCTTTATATTCTATTAGATTAGGCAGAGGATTAATACATTCGCTTGTAGTGTTCCTATCTGTTAATTACCTTTGGATAAGCTGTGTTTCATTTAAGTATTTATGTCAATAGTCTCGTGAAGCCCTAGACTTCACATTTGCTACTTGTTAGTCTGCACCCGGACTGTTCTCCCAGGGCTCTGCATTGACAGGCAGTCTGCGTTTGGCTGTGAGTAAAGGGCAGCTTGTATTTGCTTTTCCCCAGAAGCAGAGCAGAGATCAAATTATAGTCACTTCTCAGTTACTCAGTTATTCCCTGGGGAAACCCAGCCTAGCTCCTCTTTCCCAGTGAAACTCTACCGTCTCCATGCCCCTCCAGTCAGAAGGCAGTGGTTCAGAAAAATTTACCTCTCATGGAGCTTTCTGTTCCTTTATTCTCGTATTTAGCTACACACATAGATTCATAACTGAGCCCTTAATATTTCATACTTATTGTGTCAGGTTTTAGAGCTTAAAAATCCTGAGCCAGAGAAGGAGTTGAGAGGTGGTTTCAGGATCTGTTGGAGTCACTGCAATTCTGCAGCTCAGTTTCATACAGCATCCATGGAGCAAAATCTGTGCTGGCCCTCAGGAGGCAAGAAACATTTCTGGCACCCAGACCCTGTGATTCCCATGGGGCACAGAGCCGTTACTGGGGTGTATGCTTTGAGAAGGATTTTTACTTTAATGACCATTTAATGAGCAAACATCAACCTCACTGAAGTCTCCCTTCCAGCCTGCTGTTCACACTTAATTGTGGCTGGTCTCTTCCATTTTCTTAATTTGCTTTTAACTTGGTCAAATCTTTTGAAGTTTGCTGACATGAAAATAGTGAAATTCATCCTCTTTGAAGATCAGGGCTGTTCATCTTAACTTTGTTTTACATGTGAAGAAAAACCTTATTTATTTCTTTTTTTAGTATTGTGTCTGTGCTGCTTATCATGTCTTTTCTCCCTATTTTTTATCATTTTTATTGAATGATAAGGAAACTGGAAAAGGATTTATCTCCCTTTATTAACTTTAAAACACATTTGTAAGTGATATTTGCAAACAGTCTTTGAAAAAGTGCATCCACATCTGTTCTTTAATACAGTTTATTTTCTTCTATTCTTGATGTGAATAGGTTTATTATACTAAGGTTTCTGTACACAGCAGCTCAGCTGTTGTTTGTTAGAAAACCAAACACTGAAGTATTTCCTTTAGGGAAAAAGATAGATGCACAAAATTTTATGGGCTTCAAAAAAACTGGAGAGAGAATAGGCCAGACTTTGTTCTGCCCAAGCTTGAAAAGTGCTTCAACTAAGTCCTTCCTTAGATTAGCTTCTTTTAAGTTTATATTTTAAACTAGAATGAGTTGTGGCATATACATCCATTAAAAGTTGGGTAGCATAGATTGTGTTTAAATCCCTCAAGCTCTAAAGACCCATTGTCTGTGTTCAACTTCTTTTTTGAAGAGGTAGAAACAGATACATCGCCATGGGCTTTTCTTTGGTCACATTTAATTTACTAGCAAAAACGTGTATGTAGGGTACAATTGGAATGAACAGCCTGCAAAAAAATTATTCTGTGTTTTATCCTCATAATTATTTAAGATTTAACAAGTTCTATCAGGTAAAAGTAGTTTACCTTAATTATTTAAGATTTGACAAGTACTGTAAGGAACAAAGCTGTCTGAATAAAATTATGAGGCATGTACATGTTCATGTTCCCTGCTGATGGGACCTGAGTCGTTGCAGGCTGAGGTGTGCTAATTAATCCCAACCAAAGATTTGTCCTCTCAGATAGCAGCCCCTTAGATATGCTGTCTGGTTGATCTATGGCTGTCTTGTGGGAAACCTCCAGGTTCTGCAAGTTTTATGGTTCTGACCCCCTAGGCCAGTTACAAAGTTATCTCAAGGAGAGGAGCTGATCTGTTTTGCAGAGAGTAATAGCTGCATGCAGTGCTTTAGGGCAAATCACGACCAGGTAACCGCAACATGAGGCTGGAGCTAGCATCCAAAGTAAGAGGAGAAATGCGCCCTCAGCCTGGCACACTGCAAATTTCACCTCTGAACCACACAAAGTCCCTCTCATAATGTCTGCATTGCTGGAAACCTGGGAAAGGGTCTTTATACTTTAGACTTCCATGACTGTCAGAGAAAGTGTTTCTGTAGCTGTCTTAAAATCCATTTTTAATTCCACCTATAAAATATATGTTTGC
This sequence comes from Anhinga rufa, assembly GCA_013400875.1. Taxonomy (NCBI): domain Eukaryota; kingdom Metazoa; phylum Chordata; class Aves; order Suliformes; family Anhingidae; genus Anhinga; species Anhinga rufa. The sequence continues at coordinate 4,004 of VZTV01015489.1, forward strand.
ATGGTTACTTTGTAGACATGGCTCACACACAGGATCAGAACTCTGAAGAGTTTTAGGAAAACTTTTGGTATATATTATTTCCAAACATGAAGGTACAATAGACCTTGTCTGTACAAGGTTTATCACAGCATACCACTGGGATAATCAGAAGGGCACATTCTTTCTTAAGAGAGGAGCTTAGGATACTGAACTTGAATATGGTTTAGTCATATCAATCTGCCCATCCTTTTTCTTCTCTTCAGATTCAGTTTTCTCCTATTTCTCCTAGGCATCATTATTACCCTTCATTTCTGTCAGTGGCTTCACAGAAGAGTGAGCTTGGCCCTGGGATATGACACACACAGAAGCAGCCTATTTCCCCTGTTTATCCAGGCTAAGACAAGAGGCCAGATCCTGTGCCCACTTAAACTAATCCTGTTGAAATTGAAGACATTAAACTGAAGTGAAATTGGAGTTGCTCTGAAATCTCAGTTGTGACTCTCTCCGAGGAAGATGCTCGTCTTCCTCACCACTCACGAACAGAGTATGAGCTTATCACTTCTCTCTTGCTCCAAGCCCCAGCTGCCACTGAGAGACCAAAGCATAAGAGCACTGGGATTAAACTGTATGCTTTAATACTTTTCTATCTTATTAGCACGGTGCTTAAATATGCTGGGGAATTTAAGGATGATTCAAATTACACACTTAAAGACTTTTTAGCATTTGGGAAGAAAATAGAATTTTTGACTGATGGAGCCCAAATCTTTTCCCAGCTGTACCTTTGTGGCCTGCACAGGCTGCTAATGTAATGGAGGGGCCTGCAGAGCCTCCAAGGGATTTTTAATTTCAAAATGGATGGCAAATATCCATTCACTAATAATAATAAATCATCCATAGCAGTTCTTCAAGAAAGAAAAAAGGCTCAAGGCATCTAATTTTGGTCTTGTGTACTTTTGCCTACCCTCTGGGTTCATAGAGTTAACAGTTGTTTGAAGTAGGTGTGGGCAGATGGCCAGCCACACTAATAGTTGAGACTTGTTGTTTATATAAATTTCATTTTAATTGAGTGCATAGTAAGAGATGTACCAGTCAGTGTGATTTTTCCCTAGGACCTTATACTTGCACTTCTGTTCCATGGCAGTAGTTTCTTTCGGGCAAGAAAACTCATATAGATTTATTGCCTTTCTCTTTCCTGCGCAACCTTGCTTAATAAGACTGTTGCAGTGGCTGCAGCCTGTAGAATTAGCCTGTGAACTCTTTGTATCCTTGTCTGTCTCTCTCAATCTCCCTCAGATCAGCCCAGTAAGAAGACTTAACTGTGAACATATCTGTCTTTTTTTGTTATAGACTAGTGTTGGTTTAGGTGGCAGACTGATGAAATGCAGCAGGGGTTTCTGCTTCACATTCAGCTTGCATTGCATTTCTTTCTTTACCTTTCCATTCAGCAGGGTACCTATTACTATCCCTAAAATAAAAATTTATAATGTGTGTGTGCAACACATAACTATGATGTGCCTATGACTTTTCAGATGGTACTGCCAGTGTAATTTCATTGCCCCATTGCAATGATAACCATTTGCACAAATTCCCACTTTATGTCTACAGTTTGGTGTGACAATAGAGACAAAAGAGAATTAATGGTTTTAGAGCCAATGAAATAATAAATATCAGCAGCAAAGTGATTTACTGGCTATCTACTGAGGTTTTTAATTGATATACAGGTGTTTTATATACTTACAGCTTTCTCTTCAGCTTAGATACTGAATGTAAGCTCACAGGGTTACCGTGTCCCACATTAGTCCTTCAGTTGTTATATGGTGGATAAAATAAAGTGATGACTCTGCACAAATGACTGGGATGCCAGGGCTTTATTAAATAGTCAGATTTCTGGAATCTACATGTGCATATCAGTTTATGTCTTATTTAGTTCAAACAAACCCCCAAAGTCTCCTTTCGTATGCATGTAAGTGCTGTGAGATCTCTCGATCTCCTAGTTTGCATGCATGATTTGTACTAGACTTGCAAGAACTAACATAAGCTTATGGGCAAGGAGAATCGATCCATTTAAAAAATATGTGGCCTGTTATTTCCTGAAGTTATAGAGTGAGTCCTGTGTTTTTTTATACCACTGACTACAGTATTTTGCATAGTTACTTTCAAACTTCAATATGGTACATAATGCTTATACAGGGAACTTGTTTTTCTAATGACTGTTTGCACCCCTTATTAATGCTTGTATTAGCAAGACCCCTACTGAGCAAGATGATATCCAGAATAACTTTTTGTTTCAGACTAATAGAATGAGAACGGATGCTTTGTGCTGGCCTGGTGTTGAAAATATTGGAGCTCAGTTCCTGGCTGTGTCACACAGTGTATGATGCAAGTGCTCTAGGGCCAATTTTTTTAAAATGCCTGTAGTGCCAAGTGAATATATATCGGAATTTTCAAAAGCATCAGGGGATTGGCTTCCATGGGGCTTTTCAGTGTTCCTCTAGAAAGCACAGCTCCAAGCCCAGCAAGCCTCCTGGGAGTCACTCTTATGGTCCTTCCTATGTGCTGATGCCATGCCCAGCACAAGGGTATCCCAGTCATCTTCAGAGCTTCAGATTTAACTCTTAAAAACCAAAAGAAAAGGTAAACAGAGAGGTCTTAAGTCTACAGGGATCCCAGAATCTACCAGAGTAAAGCTTCCTTTTTAAACCAGATGCAAGGTAAAGGTGTGGGTAATATCACATCCCTGTGCCTAAATTACCACTTGGATGGACTGCTGGCAATTTCCATTGCAAGCTCTGAATAACTGTCAAAGTACTACTCCACAGTGAGATATCTTAAAGACACACAGGTAATAGGGTCATGATGTACATAACAAAAGGCATCTGATGATTTTTTTCCTGCACAATGCCTGTTTTTCTCTCATGAGGCAGGAGTTATTAAGCTGACATGACAGGTGAAAACCATTTTCATTATTTTCCTGCACTGGTTTTGTCACTTTTAGACTGCTAACAATAATAATAACAATAAAAAGTTATGTCATTTTTGTGCTAAATAATCACAGTAGAAACAAATGATCTATTACCCTAAAGAGTTTGTAAGTAACTATCTTAACTTGAGACAAGAGGAAAGTTACTCCATGTACAGAACAGACAGAACTCCTGTGCTCTCGATTGCTGCTAATCTTGCCATGTTTGGGAATTCATTGCACTTGAGTTATTGCAGCCTGTGTTTAGGTGGCGTGTTTCACATCTGACTACGCTGTCAGGTACCCTGAAGTGGTTGCTGAAATAAGATGCCTGAGAACCCACTCAGCCAAGACGTGCCATCTGCTTTCTGATGACTGACAACAGTGAAAGTCTCTTGTGCTATAGCCAACAATATTCTCCCTTTCAAATAACATTGTGCAATGCCAGAGTAATTCCATGCCATGTCATTAAAGCTGAGAAAGACTCAGACTTTCTGTTTCACTAACAATTTTGCAATTACAACTCTTGTTCCTATGGTCCAAAAAACTGTGGACAACTCAAGTAATTCTTTCTCTTTTTCTACATCTAAATTTTTGCAAGTTTTTTTGTTCAAGAAAACAGTAAAATTCTGAAAAGTAATTTTAACTGAAAAATAAAAAGGTTTCATGTTGATATAAGCACAATGCTTATTATTTTTCTAAATGTTGTGGAAGAAGTGGGGTGTTTTAGGAACCTTCTTATGCAAAATATTTAAATGAAAAAAATTCGCTTATTTCTGACTCTGGTGTTGTTATGTATGTTTCTGCTTCGGTGCAATGGCAATGCACACTGTAGATTGTTCACATACCAAGTGCCAATTGGTCAAAAATAGTATGTAAAAATTGTACCAGATTCTATGACTTTTTAACAGAAAAAATGTAAGACAATAAACTTCTGCTTGCACAAATCACAGAATACACAGAATTGTTTAGGTTAGAAAAGACCTTTAAGATCATCAAGTCCAACCGTAAACCTAACACTTCTACTTCACCACTAAACCATGTCCCTAAGCACCACATCCAAACGTCTTTTAAATACCTCCAGGGATGGCGACTCAACCACTTCCCTGGGAGGCTTGTTCCAATCCCTGACAACCCTATCAGTGAACTAATATTTCCTAGTATCCAATCTAAACCTCCCCTGGCTCAGCTTGAGGCCATTTCCTCTCATCCTGTCACTTGTTACTTGGCAGAACAGACCAACCCCGACCTCACTACAACCTCCTTTCAGGTAGTTGTAGAGAACGATAAGGTCTCCCCTCAGCCTCCTCTTCTCCAGGCTAAACAACCCCAGTTCCCTCAACCTCTCCTCATAACACTTGTGCTCCAGACCCTTCACCAGATTCGTTGCCCTTCTCTGGACATGCTCCAGCACCTCCATATCCCTCTTGTAGTGAGGGGCCCAAAACTGAACACAGTATTTGAGGTGCAGCCTCACCAGTGCCCACCACAGGGGCACAATCACTGCCCTGGTCCTGCTGGCAACACTATTGCTGATACAAGCCAGGATGCTGTTGGCCCCCTTGGCCACCTGGGCACACTGCTGGCTCATGTTCAGCCGGCTGTCAGCCAGCACCCCCAGGTCCTTCTCTGCTGAGCAGCTTTCCAGCCACTCTTCCCCAAGCCTGTAGCGTTGCATGGNTCCTGACCATCCATCCATTTTTTCTTACTTAAAATCTTAAATTTAAATTAAATACTTAAAATCATTTAAGTTCTATCAGTCTCCAGCACCCCAACAGAGGACCTGCCCTAGTGGAACTCACATAACTTCCTATCAGATTTCTGAAAAACAGAGCATGTCAGTAAGCTCCCTAAATTGGGAGCTTAAGAGGGGAATCACAGAAACACTTTGTTTCCTGGACCAGCACTTGCTTAACAAATTGATGACTTTCATTGAAATTAAGATCAAATGATGCATTTTTTAGCCATGGCTGAGGAAAATAAAATTGCAAGCAGCCACCAGAAAAGATAGTGTCCCTCTGTGTCTCTTATCACTTCCTCTGTGTCTCTTCTGCTTTCCATGTCTATCTGCATATTCCCTCTTTTTCCCTTGCACCAGGATTGGGTCTTCTTTCACCTGGTGAGCCAGTTCCAGTCTCTAAATAAGGAGAAAACAAATTGTTTTGGTTTTGTGTTGGGTGGTGGGTGTTTTTTTTGCTACTTTGGTGTAAATTGCTAAACCTATTTAGCAGGGTGAGAAGCTGATTGCAAATGCTGCCTTCCTGTTTCTATTCCTTCACATCCTCCTAAGCTGTGGTAGCACAGATATTTTTACATCCATGCCTTTGAACTACCTCAAGGGATTGATACAGATTTAAAATAGCCTAGTCAAAAATGGCTATTATTATTCTGGATCAGTTCTCCGCACAGTGTCACAAACAACTGTGCCAGGATGCCTAAACAGGAGATGCCAGAAGAAGATGGGTGGTCAGGAGAGGGAGAGAAGGGCATAGGCTGCCAAAACAAATGGATGTCAAATCTGCCCATAGCACGCACTGGGATATCCACACAGGGAGGTAAAGAGTATAGCTGGTATGATCCAAATTCACATCCTAGCTTGGCATGTGTTTTTCCCCCAATGCAGATGAAGCCTCAGCTACTGTGATAATAAAAAGTTTCAGTGGTGGAGCCACTGTGAAGCACTTGAAATGGTTTGCCATTCTTAATGCACCTGGAGTAAGAAGCACAAAAGAAGCTATGCTAATACACTGTTATGTGTTCGGTTCTTCGGAATTTATTTGTTCTTCCATTTAAAACACATCTTGCAGCTGCGAGGAGCTGAAGTGTGAACGTAAAAATAGAAAAAGACTCAGTATATTACACGAAATAACCTCTAAGTAGACTACCATGTCTGGCTTGTTTCTTTGCAGTGCCTTATGTGTCTAATAAAACATCATATATTTTGAACTATACAGTGTTTTCAGCTTGAAAATTCTGTATATGTCCTATTATGGACCATGACAGGGAATCCTACACAAGCCCTGAGTTTTATGAATACATAAAACCACATACAGAAAATGACTGAAAGTAATCTGGATTTAGAGTTCTCAGGAACAGATATAGAAGCCATATTACTAAGAGCCTCTGAGCACTGGAAACACCTCTTAGGTTGCTTACTGAAATCTCCTGTATTATTTAAGACTATTCTTTCATTTAAATCTGAAATGGCTTCAATCCCATGAGAAGTAGATGCAGGCCAGGCACTTTATTCAGCTCCATCAGTGAGATGCGGGGAAGCTGAAAGTCACACTCATTTCTTTTCTACTGCTCACTAAGTGGATGTGCTATCTTAACATACTTTGTAAGTATTTTCCTTTATTATTTTGGTTGCATATTTGATACTTCTCCTCCCTGAAACTTGCTCACAGTCATCTGCTAATGGTATTAAGTGGTTTTCATATTGTGTGATCATACTGCTCTTTGCTTTACTTGTATGGTTACACAAGCATCTGTTCCTCCAACATGAAATGCTGGGAGCTAAAATGTACGTCAGCTGCATCATGTGCAAGTTTGTCCTAATGAAATTTGGCTAAAGTGGTCAAAATTGCTCCAGACTAAATAAAACTGCCACATGTTTTTGACAGTTCAGATGACAGTCTAACATATCTCTCATAGCTCAGGATGGTATGCACCATTAGATTTACAAAATGTGAAAGAGAAGCATAGAAAGCCAGAAGCTACTGTCCTTCAGGTTTTCACATTATTTTTCCACTTTCCTTGAAATTCAAACAAAGTAGAAGCCTTGAAAGATCAACCATGCACGGATATGGTTTGTCAGCTACTTAAAAAACAAAGCAGAAAAAAGCAAAAATCGAAAATGCAATTGATGGTATTTTGTTCTTTAAAGAAAATCCTGTTGTACTTAGTTTCAGGGGACTGGGAGGAATTTCAAAAGGAAAAAAATCTGGACACCAGCAACTGGTGTTGGTGTGACATCCAGAGCAGAAGATTAAAGGCTGTTGAGGATTCTCCCTTTTTGGCACTTTTTCATACTCTTTTACAGTTTTTCAGGTGGCTGTTCACACTGAAGCAAAGTTTTTGTCTAATTGAATATCCCAGATTATATTTTGTAGGTGAAGTTTTTCTAATGCAATAGCTCAACTGGACAGCCAGACATCACACAGCATCCGCTTCAGTCCACGGTTGGCATTTGAAATCCTGGAGTAAGAACAGTACAGCTGCAAGTCTTTAATATATCTTCTATGTCTTGTAAGTCTCCTTGTAGGCTCCAGAGCTCGCAAGTCTGTCATCGTGACTATCAGCAAGAATAAGGTGAAGAAACAAATCTGCTATCACACAGGAATTTTCTTCTCAAGGCAGTAGGCACCGTACATTCAGTAGAGTACTATGTCAGATGTGACTCATTTTAGAAGTTATCTTTAATAGTAACACTCTGCATATCTACTACCATCACTCATGTCCCCTTAGTATTTGTAAGAAATATTTACAAATCTTAATCTCTCCTATTTTTCTTTGAGATGACAGATACATAAAAAAAGAAATGTGGCAATAAACTCTTAACTTCTCCTATGCAAATTATTGTGCAAAGAACATACAAGAAATAGAGAGATACATCTTTTGTGGCTTTAGTAAATGGATGCTTGGAGAAACAGTAATAAAGTAATAATAAATCTCTCTGAGCGTGAGGTGATGGTGGGCAGACTCCTGAGGTGGTGAGTAAAGAGCCCATCTCCATTCACGCCAAAGAAATTGGGCTGATTGACAACACCACGGGTGGGAAGGGCCTGGGGATGTACATCACGTATTCTACAACAAAAACAGAGAAGGAAACAAAAAACAACCTCTGAAAAACTCCCTCCTGGTTAGAAATGTGCACTGGGGAATGTAGCTATAAATAATAAATCTTTAGCTCTAAGAATGGTGTTTTTCACTTAATTTTCTGTAAAGTAAAATATTTCAATTTATTTCTTTAAGACCTTAATTTCCCCTCCCCCATGTGCTTTGCCCTTGAGGAAAGCTCATAAATATTTCCTTGTTATTTCACTCTTTCTTAAGTTGGTCCCTGTGAAGAGCTTGGAGGAATTTGTTTATTCACTGTGAATCCTTTCTCTCATCTGTTTTGTTCCTTTGGTCATGAATGTGAAGCAGCAACACAGGGCTTTTTTTATTCTGTTTGTTCTTTAATTTCCTTTCTCTTTCTTATTCCTTTGTTATGTTCAGTATTTCACCCCTGAGCTGTCTGTTCAAACTGCATCCTCAGCACACTGGCCATGTAACTTTAGCATGTCATGTCCCATGATTACATATTTATTTCTATTCTGACATTAACTTGTATATGGCTATTTTTTTATCCCTACCTTTATTATTGAAGAATTTTCTCACCTACTGTCAGTCTATTCAATTTATGTTTAGGGTGTTGTTTCATTCCTCCTTTGAGAAGCAGTAACACTTCCTTGTGCATAGCCCCTCTGGTATTTGCCTGGGAGAAGGGCCCTGATAAAAAAAGTATCTTTCTTTTTAATCCTGTAAAATTCTGTTTAGTTTGAGCAATAAAACTGTTTAAAAAGTCGATTTTCCCTTTATTACCTGTTTACTTACTTCCTCAGGAACTTACAAAAAGGCCACTCGATTGTGGATGCTCCATGCCACCGTCAAAGCATTGGGTCAAGGCTGGGACCAGAGGCTGTGTCCTGGTGCTGGCTGCTTGTAGTTTTGCCGACTTTTGTATTTGACTCTGGCTTGAAACTCAGGCTCCAGCCCAGCAAAACCAACCAGCTCAGCGCTATTCTGTCCAAAGGCAGCTGGGAGCAGCAGGCAGCAGGCTGGCCAAGAAATGGCGGTTCTCCACAGTTATCCTGTCTCAGCCAAAAACATCTCTGGATTACAAATTGTCCAGCTCTGCTCTGCTAGTGATGAGGACTTTATTGTCTGCAGAAAATAATATCACCCTGGAGGGAGTCACCTGCAGTCCCTGCCTCCCAGATGGTCTCAGCACTGCAGTCAGGCTGCTCATCTTCAGCCTGGTGGCATGAAGCAATGGAGAACTCGTGGAGATAAGGTCAGCTGTGGGGACTGACCATACCTGTCCCCACACAGGCAGGAAATACCTTCCATTTCTCTGTTAGCCTGTGGGGCATGGCTACAGGCAACGTGAAGGAAAAGCACACTCAGCCTCTCGTGGTCTCAGCAAGGGGACAACAACTAACACCTCTTCCTCTCAGAAACAGAGCAAAGGAATACAGGTAAAATTTGAGTTAATCCTGGACTGAAGTGCTCCTGGAGGTGCCAGGTGCCGGTCGTGGAGCAGCAGAGCACTGCAGTCCTATGAGGAGCTGGCACGAGCCATTTCCGTGCTTGAGCAGATAAGCTGCTCTGCTCCTTTCACACCTTCCCCTCATGAGTTTGAACTACCTTCACAAAGAGAGACATACTTCATTTTTAACAGCTGAATGACAATTGCAATTTCTTTGTCTTTAGCAAAAATATGACAATATTGTCAGAAAGGAGACTGATTTTTCACAGCATTACAGTCTTCAGTTGTCCAAAGAAAACATAAAGCTGCTAAAAAACACAACAGCCCTTTAGAAGTGCCCTTATCCTATTAAACAAATTAGAAATATTTGCATTTGCTGATTCTCCAAAGGACTATTGCATTCATGAACAAGAATTATGAGAACTAGTTCTTGCGCTTTAAAAGTTTACAGGGAATTTGCAAACAGATGGTTTAATGCAATCAACTCTAGTAGTGGAAGAAAACAGTTCTAGTTCCTAACTATAAACATTAATAAGTCTTGTAGGTAAAGGGAGTTGCTTTCCTCAGATCCACTCACAGCATCCTTCTAAAATAATTTCCAGCACCTTTAATATTTGTTTTCTCTAAGTACAAGTGGTGGCCTGATACAAAACTTTTTGCAGCCTGGGGAAAGATCCAGTCTCATTGGAGCTAGAATAAATTCTTGAAGAGTTTGGCAGCACAAGTACAAAAAAGTTCTTCTTGGTTTTATACTCGGACTTCTTAAAAATATTCTATTTTCTATTGGAGTTTGCCTGCTCTGTAGTCCAGACATCCCATCTGTACGCATATTAGCATCCAGGTTGTCTCAGCTGCACTGAGAAACTTTCCAATTGCTAGCTGGAAGTTAGTTTCACCCCTGATTTCACTTTATTCTTGACATCACTTCATCTCTATAAAGTAAAAAAAAGGAGTTTTGCATCACATTTTTTTCATTAGGCAGTAGCATCTTGACATTTAAAACAGTTCATATTCTCACAATAAGGGCACACAGATAAAGGAAGCAAGTATCTACCTTTGTTTTGGAAAAGAAAGTAAGAAATACAGAATGGTGTGAAAATTAGAGGACTTAAAATGATTATAAAACCCAACCCAGCTGTTAGAAATATTTTTTCAGGATAACTTTTTCCCTGTTCCCAAGTGAATTTAATATTAATGTGGGACTTTGCTTCCTTGTAACCCTGCTCCTCCTCCTAAATTAAAAATGAAGCTAGATGCAAGAGCATGTATTGTTACAGTCAGTAGCTGCATGGAAAACTTAACATGGTTTCAGAGCTGCAAGCTTACCCGCTTAAGGATATGGCTAAGGAACCAGATGGAGGATAGCTAACCATCTGG